>SNQJ01S0018218.1:9569-72571 GCA_010110895.2 Picea sitchensis
GTTTTTGGATGTTTAGGGTTTTTGAAACTCCTGTTTATTGTAAAAAGGCCTTGAGAGCCTCATTGTAATCATCTTCTTGTGAATGAGCACATCCGTCACATCTCTTCTCAGAGATAAGCTACCACCATTCCAACAAGCTTGTTTTCCATTGCATTTTACAGTTTCATCTTATTTCCTTATTGAATAGAAAACCAGTTTTACTGTATCTCTATTATTCTATGTTAAGCATCTGGTAATAATCTGTAGTCATTTTGTTCTGCACATAAAATCCGTATCAGTGGTATCAGAGCGGTCTGCTCCTCGTCATCTTAATGCATGTCCCCAATGAGGTCGGAGTACAAAGAGTTGGGTCTCGAGCTTGTTTCTCTTAAGGACAAAAGCTCTCGCACACCCAAGAGACCTTTCATGGAAGAAGAAAAGAAAGATGATGGGATAGGAGATCCTTTCAAACTGTTGATTGAGGAATCCCTCACACAACAGAGGAACAAGATGATGGATAATTTCACAAAAATCCTTTGGCGGCTACCAACAGGGGACGCATCTTCTTCGAGCGGAGGCACCGCCCCCTTCAAGGTACAAATAAACTTCGATATTCCTATATTTGAAGGTCAGATAGACACAGATGATGTAGACAAGTGGTTGAATCTACTAGAATGGTATTTTTCTGTCCATAACTTTTCGAATAGAGAAAATATTACTTTTGCGCTCCTCAAAGCTGTGCCCCATGTCAAAGATTGGTGGGAAATTTTTTGTGAGAAAAAGGAAACAAAGTAACCCTCATTATTTACAGTCACGACCACCTGGGAATCTTTCAGGGATGCTATTGAGGAACAATACTACCTTGTTAGAAGTTATGATGACTTGTATACCAAATAGAACACACTGCGGTAAGAAAGAGACCAAGCAGTGCCAGATTTCATAAATATCTTCCATACCTTACGCACCAAGCTGGGTATCAAAGATTCAAAGCGACATCTGGTGCTCAAGTATCACGGTGCTTTGCATAGATACATCCAGACTGAAATAGAATTTTTGGACATCTCATCTTTGGGCGCGGCCTACCGATATTCCGTCAAAATTGAGCAGAAGCTCAAACAAAAGACATGACAATTTGGGTCGGGGAACCCCTCACAACAAAAGCCAGGAAATTGCAGCCCCAACCCACAGAACAAAGGACAAAGCAAAGATGGACAATATCAGGATAACCAGTCCAAGCCGTAAGAAAATAAGGACATCGAAAAGACAAAGAAAGATACCAGGAAGTGGTGCGACTTCCATAAGAGCCCTTGGCATAACACTGTTGACTGTCGCTCAAAGAAGTCGCTAGTGGTTGAAGTGAAAGCCTCTGAATCAGATGCAGGTTCTGACTCTGAGTCAGAACCAGAAAGGGGAAGACAGATCATTGACATGGAAACTAGTGCCACCATTGCTACCACCAAGCTCCAACAGCGTGAACCAAACGAGCCAGAAGAAGGAGAGTGCATCTTCCATTCACAGATGTGGGTAAAAGGCACCCCGCTGCACTTCATTGTTGATAGTGGTAGCCAAAAGAACCTCATCTCAGCAGAGGTTGTCAAGTGGTTGGCCCTACCGACAACGCTGCACCCACAACCCTACACCATTGGATGGCTCCGCCAAGGAAGCGATCTTCGTGTCAGCCAACAATGTCGACTATCATATGACATCAAGCCCTTCAAAGACGAGGTATTGTGTGATGTTTCTCCCCTCAAGGTTTGTGATGTTATTTTGGTCCAACCTTATTTATGGAAACATCATGATGTATATGAGTCTAGGCTTCATAGTGTTATTATTACTTTGAACAGGAAATTGTACAGGATACCCGAGGTTGTCCCACCTAGTGCTATTTCCTTGATCTCTGCTAAGCAATGCAGGAAGGTCATCTCAGATGGGGAAGTTTGTCTTCTTCGTGGTTCACTCTCAGAATGAGAGAAAGATCACAACCACATCCAGGGTCTCTGTGGCTGACCTCTCCACACAACAGAAGAAAGTAGATAAGGTCGTGTAAGAATACTCAGATATCTTCTCCTCACCTACCGGGGTACCTCTACACTGCCAGGTCAAGCACCCCATTGATGTGACCCCTGATGCACCATTTCCCAATGGGCCATTCTATCGTCGCTCTCTATTAGAGAATGAGGGGATCAAGTGACAGATCCAAGAGTTGTTCCACAAGGGACACATCCCTCCTATATCATCACCTTGTGGGAGCCCAATCATGCTGGTATAAAAGAAAGATGGAACCTGACGACTGTGCATTGATTACCGGGCTCTGAATAAAATCACAGTCAGAAACTGATACCTAATTCCCCGAATCGACGACCTCCTTGATCAACTCATCGGGGCCAAATACTTCAGTAAGGTTGATCTAAAGTTTGGCTACCACCAAGTCTCGATAGAAAAGACAGGAGTATGGAAGACCGCCTTCAAGTCAAATGAAGGCCTTTTTGAATGGTTGGTCATGCCCTTTGGTATGACAAATGCTCCAGCCACTTTCATGAGGATGATGGACGATTTCCTACGACCATTCACCAATACATTTGTAGTGGTGTATCTGGATGACATTCTTATTTACAGCAAGACTTGGGCCGAACACTTGCAGCATATTCAATAGGTTCTGCACACCCTGCGACAGCACAATCTATACACCAACTTGGAAAAATGCTTCTTCGGCATGGACAGGGTCCTTTACCTAGGCTACATCATTGATCAACATGGCGTACATGTGGATCCAACCAAGATCCAAGTCATTCATGACTGGCTAGCCACAACCACAATCATTGAGCTTCAGAGCTTCTTGGGCCTTGCCAATTTCTACCAAAGGTTTGTGTTGGGATTCTCCCATATTACATGGGCCCTTAGCCAAATAACCAGGGGTGGTGGTAAGGAGAAATTTGCATGGGGCCAGCCCAAACAACAAGCGTTCGATGATTTGAATTAGGACTTGTGCATAGACCCAATAATTTCACTACCATACCTGCAAAAACCCTTTGAGATTGAGACTGATGCTTCAGACTATGCTGTGGGTGTTGTTCTCACACAACATGGCCACCCCGTGGCCTATCATAGTTTGACACTATCAAATGTTGTCCGTAAGTACCCTACTTACGACAAAGAAATGTATTCCATTGTGAAAGCCTGTTGCCAGTGGAGACATTACATTCTTGGGAGGGAGACAATCATCCACACTGATCATAATCCACTGCAGTTCATGCATACACAAGGAAAATTGCAGAATTACCACCATCAAAAGTGGTCCACATACTTGCATCAATTCCACCTCAACATCAAGTATAAAATAGGAAGCACCAACCGCGTCACCGATTGCCTTAGCAGACCACCAGTCGCGACACTCACCACAGTGCTAGACTCTTGCATCCATGAGACCTCTGGATGGCCCCAACTTTATGAGACAGACCAGGACTTCACCACCACCTACCAAATGTTGGGTGCAAAGGCAGTTGTCGATAATTTCCATCTTCAGGATGGGTTGTTGTGTCGTCTAGGCCATATCTATGTTCCATCAAGCGAGTGAGAAAAGATGATCTGGGAAGCCCACTACAGTCAGGTGGCAAGACACTTCAGTGTCGAAAAGACAGTGGCAATGCTACAAAAACATTTCTACTTGCCGAAACTTCGACAGGAGGTCAACAAGTATATTAGGTCTTGCACTGCTTGCGCTATTACCAAACCAACCACTAAGAAATAGGGCCTGTACACCCGTCTTCCTACTCCTGATAGGCCATGGGAATCCATCTCAATGGACTACATGTCGGGCCTCCCGTCCACCAAGCGAGGAAATGACTGTGTTTTTGTGGTTGTTGATTGCTTTTCTAAGATGGTGATTCTGGTTGCCTGCAAGAAGAGCATCATGGCATAAGCCACTGCCAAGCTCTTCTTTGAACGAGTCTGGGTACATTTTGAAATCCCACAAACCATTGTCTCAGATCAAGACATTCAATTTCTCAACACATTCTGGGTGAGCCTCTGGTCACTGCTAGACACCAAACTCACCAAATCCACAACCTTCCACCCCCAGACTGATGGCTAAACCGAGGTTGTAAATCGAATGATCGTGCATATCCTACGCATGTATAATTCCAAGCACCCTCACACATGGGATGTGAGTCTTCCCTATGTCCAGCATAGCTACAAATGAGCCCTGCATAGCTCAACTAGCCACAACCCCTTTCAGGTGTGGTTGGGATTCCAACCATTGGGTCCCATAGATGTTGCACTTCCCCTTGTGTTCACCTCGACCGACTCCTCTCCTACTCCAACTGAGGCTGAAAAAGCCACCTGGTTCATTAAGAGGATCCAACACATCTGCCAACATGTTTAGGATATCCTACAGAAGTTTGGTGCCACAAGTACAAGCAACACCATGATCAATATCGAGTGCCACATAAGTTTCAGGTGGGCGACAAAGTTTGGTTGCACTTGCAGAAAGAATGCCTTATAGGACCCCATCGAAAGCTTCACCCACTCCATTATGGGACGTACACGATCACCAAGGCTGTGGGGGATAATGCTTTTGAGATCAACATTCCTCCTTTCCTTGGTTTGCACCCAGTGTTCAACGTGGACCTCCTTCGGCCTTATTTCCCACCATTATTGGACACCTCAGACGTAGAAGAACAATTGAAACCAATAGAGATCAACCTCGACTGCATACAATAGGCATCCAATGATCAGCTTGTGGACACACAAATTAAGGGCACTCAACAACAAATGATCCAGCTTTATCAAGTCGTTAAAGCAGGGCAACTCCTGCACCAAGGCAAGTGGCTCACCCGTGGCCAAATTCAACAGAAATTTCCTCATCTGATGGGGGAACTCAACACAATAGAGACCATTGCTTCTTAAGGAGGGAGGATTTATCCAGGTGGATATCAGTGGCCACCCACCTTTTCCAGCTGGCTCAAAACAACTTTCTAGCAATTTAGATAATTTACTATTTTTAGCAATTTTCGGGTCCTGAACTTTTGGAGCCGTTTTGAGGTTCTAAACGACGTTTTTTGGGGTATGTTGCATTAGTGCAACTGTTGTAGTCCTCGGATAGATCTTTCCAATGGGTTATCATATACCTAAAACAAAGATTGTATGCAAAAGTTACAACCCTGGGAAGTTGATGTACTAACTTACCCAAACGGGGCTCACATGACTTTTGGTGCTTCATCTCCTAGGGTTAGATTTTTGGATGTTTAGGGTTTTTGAAACTCCTGTTTATTGTAAAAATGCCTTGAGAGCCTCATTGTAATCATATTCTTGCAAATGAGCGCAACCATCACATCTCTTCTTAGAGATAAGCTGCCACCATTCCAGCAAGCTTGTTTTCCGCTGCATTTTACAGTTTCAGCTTATTTCCTTATTGAATAGAAAACCAATTTCACTGTATCTCTATTATTCTATGTTAAGCATCTAGTAATAATCTATAGTCATTTCATTCTGATCATAAAATCTAGATAAAAAATGGACTTGATCTTCTCTTGGTGCACGTGTACCCTTGTGCGCGGATAATGTGGCCCAAGTATAGTAGTTATTTCATGCCAAAATTACACTTTGACTCCTTGGCATATAATAACTGTGATTCCATAGTGTTGATTACCTCATCCCATTGTATATCAAAATGTCATCTAAGAACACCATTACTGATTTCCTCAAGTGATCTCAGAATATATGGTTCATGCAAGACTAAAATGTGGCTAGTGCATTGGTTGGCCCAAATGGCATAACGAGGAACTCAAAGTTTCCATAGTGGCATATGAATGTCGTCTTCTCTATATCCTTCTCCCGAATGTTGATATGATGATATCCAGAGCGTAAATGAATCTTAGATAAGAAAACTACTCCATGCAGTTCGTCCATCAACTCGTCAATGCATGGGACATGATACCATTTTTTTATGGTCTTCTTGTTCAAAGAATGGTAATCTATACACATCATCATGGTACCATCCTTCTTCAAGACTAAGACAATTGAAGATGCGAATGGAATACTATTGGGTATAATGTGTCCCGTCACTAGAAATTCCTTGATTGGTTTTTCTATCTCATCCTTGAACCTCCTAGGATGGAAATACGGTGTTGTAATCACGGGGTTTTTCACCCTCCTCCATCTCGATGGTGTTGGCCCTTGACCAAGTTTTGGGGAACCTTGGTCATGTTTGACCACTTTTCGGGACTTCGACAGGCTGGTCGAAGATGGAGCACCCATGCGAAGTGGAGATAGCAGGATCTCACCCCTTTTTACGATATTTTTGGGGATTAGGGTTTATGTACCAGGTATTGGATGTTGACCCATGGGTTTACCCATGTTTAGGCCCCTTTTTGTAATATATAAATAAGTATCTAGGCGATGTAAGAAGGAGTTAGTTGTAAAATGAAGGCTAAGTACTAGAGTGAGACCTAAGTTGGCTTTGTGCATACTGTGTGTTGAGAACTTGCAGAGCTAAGTGCAAGTGATTGTAAGAAGGCTTTGTGCTTGTACCTAGATCAGGGAAGGAGGATCTGGCGAGGTGCACACAGATCTCCTGTCCTATGTGGAGTGGGTTTTGTAGCTTTGTGCATGTATGAATATTGATAGAAGATAATAAAGAAGAAGAAGAGTTGGTGGACGTAGCCCCACACTGGGGTGAACCATGTATATCCTATGTTATGATTGCTTTGTGCAATATGGTTGATATGTTAGTAATGTGAATTATGCTTAGAGTTGTAATCTTTATGTTAGATGCATCTGATATAGTAGCTTAGTGCTTATGATGTGAATGAATGTTAGATATGCTTTGACGCTATGTGCTGAATGGATAAATGTGATTAGATCTTGATGAATACTATGTTGTTCTGTATTTAGGTTTTTGACCTGCAATGTGAATAAGGGTAAAAGCTAATGAATGTTAATTGCTAAGTGCTCTGTTAAGTTTTGTGATCGCAGGTTTATGTCCCAGCTAGGTTGTAGACACTTGAGTCCTACAACCCCCCCAACCTCTACCTTGGGCGAGACTTCATCTGCTTCGTAGGTGTTGTCAAAAGGGGTGGTAGTTAGGGTTTTGTTGGTTTTCTGTTGAAGCATTGTACCCTGGGTCTGCCCCTGTGTGCCAACAAATGGTTCTGTTACCAGGAGCGAAACTATGATTGCTGGGAACTGAAGAAAAGAAGAAATCTCTGTGCGTAGATCTGTTGTTGTAGTGCGCAATATTCTACTTAACTTGCGAAGCTCTGTGCTAAGAATGGAATCGGATCTGAAGAAAAGAAGTATGATCTTAAAGATTTATGCTCTAATAAAGGTAAGATAAGTGGAAATTTTTGTTTCGAAAGAATGGATCTAGATAGATTTTGTCCTAGTCTGAAAACTAGGGCACAACTAGAAGAAAGAAGATTTGATATGAATAGACCTGATAGAAATAAGGAAAGATATGTTACTCCTATGTATAGAAAGGATTTTTGGACTAACAAGTGGATGCATGACCCTAGAAACAATTTTTTTCAGGTTCACCACTGTGATCCCAGTGCGCAGTACAAAAAATATTGGGGATCATTTAAGAGAAAGAGAGGATTGACTCTTTGTTATAATTGCAGAAGACCAGGACATATCGCTAAGGAATGTCGTGGTAGAGGCCCTAATTGTCTTTGTTGTAAGTCGTGGGCCATGAAGTTTTGGACTTCCCTAGAATGATTTCTAAAGTTGAAAAGATAAGTATGAGACAAGAAAACCATAAGGAATGCCAACAGACTAAGAACATGCTAGAACACCAGAAAGAATCAGAGACTATATTATTGCAGATGAAAGAAACACTGAATGATCATAGAGACATCAGTTTATCATAAATCTTAAAAGAGATAGAAACAAGAATAGGAGACTTCGACATAGACTGTGTTCTGGATGAGGAAACATAGGTGAATATCATGACAGAAAGTACTTGGGAAATTTTGGGAAAGCCTGTTATGGTTCCTTCACTGGGAGGAATAGGATTGTTTAAAGGAAAGATGATAAACCTATGTGGAATAATTACCCATATACCTATGTTTTCTCATGGAGCATCGACAGAAGAATAATTTGAGGTCGTTAAGTTTGTTGAGAACAATGCCCCATTTTCTCTTTTGCTAGGAAATACCTGGATTGAGAAAGACCAAATCCAAAGGAAAGAAGAAGAGGAAGCACTAGAACAGAAAAAGAAATAATTAAGAGATTTCATGGCTAGGAATATAACATGCTTAGTAGAAGAACAAGAGGACAAGTCAAATCAATTCAGGACCAGAGACTTAGCTGTCGAAGTTGAGAAAATGCAGGAAGGCTTGAAAAACCTATCCATGCAAGAGAAAAAGGCACTTACCCCTGAAGTAATAAGAGAAGAGGCATTCCACTTAAACCCTTTGAAAGACCCTCAACAATGCTAAGTTACTATGCTAAGAGAAGACAAAAAACAAAATGGAAATAGGAACCCAGTGACTCAAATCACAGGAAAGAAGGCAAGGAAGCTTAGCAAGAAGAAAGCAAAGTTAGAGAAATTGAAGGAAGTCCCAGAGAAGACTTCGCTGGAAGAAGGATTACAAAAATTGAACTTCGCCGAAATAGGAGAGTAGTGCAGACGGACACTTCTCCATGACAAAACAATATGACCATTGGAGGCATTCAAACCGTTAGAACAACACTCTAGAATGGCTAGAAACACAGTTATTGTCGGAAAGATTTCCATTCGATCGTTGAGACCGCGCCATAATGGATGGATTGAGGCATTCCTGCCGCTGGAGAAACCCGTTGTGAACACTATCTACTTAATCCATCGAACGTCTCATCGGGGACACTTTTGCAAATTGTGATTACCCGAGCCTACAAAGAACTGATTATCACACTATGCTTATTGAGACTTCACCACCCGTTTAGCTGCCTTGAGTGTTTGTTCGCCTACCCGAAATATTTGTTTACGAGAGTGCATGTCGGGTGAACGCAGTGCAATGGAAAAGTCCGTGGAATAAATTCTTATAGATCTAATGGAGAAGAAGGTCATGTCCACAGGAGCACAGGCCTCACCGACAAGAGGATTGCAAGCATCCCCATCGACTGCACGTCGATCTGGGACCTCTAGAACTGCGACAAAGAAATGAAGCAAGCATCACGACGACTTGGAAAATGCGAAGCTCACCCCGTCGGTCCTGCCCGACTATATCCCACCTCTGGCTAATGCGGTTATTCGTGACAACGTTTCGAGAGACTTCGACTATACACTTATCACTGTGTACCTCCTGAAGGGGATACGTGTAGTTGGATCACAGTTGGGACAGATTCTGATGCTCAAGATCAGTGATTTCAACTTAGGAGATCACAAGAATTATGGAATGCTCTCCGCAAACAAGTACTTGAAAAAGACAATGGGGAAGAAGCCAAAAATAGTTCCCCAGCCATGGACCATGGAGATCGCGAGGTCAACAATCCTTAATGTGATGAAGATACCGCACTTTGACCGACATCAGGAGGTTAATGCGTTTGTTAAACTCCTCCTATTGTGCTTACATGGTGGTTACCTGTGGCTAGATAGGTGCATCACCATAAATCCGGTGCTGATCCATCAGATCACCAGATTGAGCATGCAAGGACCGAACCCTCAGGATTTTTAACCAGGGAAGGCTGCAGATCATGTCCTGGCACAACGCATAAAAGACACTTACGACGATGTAGAGAAAGGGAAGCGGAGCTACAAGGTATCCTCCATCCAAAATGACGCAGTGCGCCTAGCTTGTCATCTAATAGTAGGCAAGCTCATTAGGAATAATAGGCCAACGTAGGTCATGGGGTTCTTCGTCAACCTCGCAGGAAAATGCGTTTAAAGGATGCAAATGAACTGGGCGAGCTACCTCGTCAACCAGTAGGAGTAAGATTGTCGTGAAGCATAAGACCATGGCTACATGTTTCACTTCAGATTTTTGTTGATTCTCATTGCCTTCGTCACTTGGGAGATGATGGAAGGAGAAACCTTCTCGAAATTCAAGCCATCAGAACCCCTGGTCGCGAGGTTCACTACCCTCTGGTATTCGAGCGACATGGAAAAACAATGGCAGTCGAATGCGGTGTTCCACACATATTATTTACAGCTGAAGAGGGCCATTGAATCTTTCCCTCACATGACGCTGAATACTTTGCACAGTTTGAGGCCACTTGTGAAGTTCCACGCAGATAGGTACTTCATTTACATCACCGCACGTGGGGACGAACACAAGGAAGAACTCCAGTCCTATTACAAACTCACAGAGGAATACATGGAAGAAATAACCAAGGACTGGCCTGCAGAGTTCCTTGTACCAGTCGACCAGGCATAAATCTCTAACCCCGACCTCATCGAAAGTCCCGTAGTCACTCGAGAAGAGTATGATGGACCCAACAACAGTAGGAAGAAGAAGAAGGAAGAAGTGCAAGAAATGAACAGCGCATCGGAGGAAATTGCGCCTGATTCACCAAGAGGAGGAGGAGATGATGAAGTAGACAAGGAACATGATGAAGGGAAAGAAGACAAGTAGGAACATGGCAAAGTGACATCGCCTAAATATCCCCTTACAGAGGCCAGAATGTCGAAGAAAAATAAGGTTTCCCTAAGGAAACCCTCAACGTGGAAGAAGTCAAAAGCTCATAAGTCACAGTTACAGATTGTGCTCATGGTGGATGACATCAACCTCATCACTGCCGCTGTAGCATACACTTCAGAGGATATTTTACAGTGCAATGAAGAAAATCAAGAGACCATGTACGACAGGATTGAGGCAGAGCTGAAAGGGGTAGAAAAAGCCCTTTACTCAAGCCACACAGTGTCTATTGTGCCATCATCAACATAAGGATTCAAAGTGGGAGATGATCTTTCCCAACTACACCGATTATCTAATGCGACAGAGGCTCGCCTTTGTCGTGTCCAGGAAGAAAAAGAGCACGACACAGAATCTTTGAAGAAATAAAAGGAGGAATCCCTAGAGAAACATCGAGTTGCGAAGCAAGAGAAAGACAACCTCTAAGCAAAGTTTGCAGAGGAAAGAGAACAACTCCAGAAAGAAAAAGAACAACTGGTTGCGGAGTAGATGGGATTCAAGGAGGCAGTCACCAGAGCACTTCGCTCTATGTCGGGCCTCACACAAATAGAAGAATACACAGTGGAGAAGCTCACTGAAGCTATTCAACAGCTTCAATCAAGAGTGGCAAAACTAGAATTGCAAGTAGTGCTAAGAACTCCGCAGGAAGTGCGAGACCAAAGAGAAGAAACTACCAGGAGCGCAGTAGAAAGAATTAAGGCATTGGCCTCAGAATGTAAGCTACTCAGCAACCATAGTGCGTAGACCTATGAGTGCCTTGCAGAGGACCCAGAACTAAGAGCTTTAGAAGCACAGATTCAAGAGGCAAAGCAACAAGCATCGACAGTGCAAGCGGAACTGAAACTGCTTTCAACAGTTGAGAAGATGAAAAGGTCATAGGAACAACACGCAGTTCAGTAGTAGGTCCATTCCATCTAGAGTAAAGTCATGGAAGTGACCCAGAGACTCCAGCCGATACAGGATGAAGCCTACACACTTTTTGAAGAGATAGAGGGACAAGGAGCACAACTAGAACAAGTAGTCACCTCGGTGGNGTAGGAGGCTTTGGCGAAGCAACAAGTTGAGGCAGCTCGAGCCAAGCTTGAGGCCTTCAAAGAAGAGTTTCCCAGACTAGAGTGACTCGGGATGAGTCACAGGTGAGTGTTGGGGACCTGTTGGCCCTTGACCAAATTTTGGAGAACCTTGGTCATGTTTGACCACTTTTCGGGACTTCGACAGGCTGGTCAAAGACGGAGCACCTAGGCGAAGCAAAGATCACAGGATCTCGCCCCCTTTTACAAGATTTTTGGGGATTAGGGTTTATGTAGTGGGTATGGGATGTCGACTCATGGGTTTACCCATGTTTAGGCCCCTTTTTGTAATGTATAAATAAGTAGCTAGGAAATGTAATAAGGATTTAGTTGTAAACCGATGGCTAAGTGTTAGAGTGAGACCTAAGTTGGCTTTGTGCATACTGTGTGTCGAGAACTTGTAGAGCTAAGTGCAAGTGATTGTAATAAGGCTTTGTGCTTGTACCTAGCTCGGGGAAGGAGGATCTGGTGAGGTGCGCGCAGATCTCTTGTCCTATGTGGAGTGGGTTCTGTAACTCTGTGCATGTACGAAGATTGATAGAAGATAATAAAGAAGAATAAGAGTTGGTGGACGTATCCCCACACTGGGGTGAACCACGTATATCCTGTGTTATGATTGCTTTGTGCAATATGGTTGATATGTTAGTAATGTGATTTATGCTTAGAGTTTTAATATTTATGTTAGATGCATCTGATATAGTAGCTTAGTGCTTATGATGTGAATGAATGTTAGATCTCCTTTGAGTTTATGTGCTAAATGGATAAATGTGATTAGATCTTGATGAATACTATGATGTTTTGTAATTAGGTTTTTTACTTGCGATGTGAATAAGGGTAAAATCTGATTAATGTTAATTTCTAAGTTCTCTATTAAGTGTTGTGATCATAGATATGTGTCCCATCTAGGTTGTATACACTTGATTCCTACAACCCCCCTACCTCTACCTTGGGTGAGACTTCATCTACTTCACAGGTGTTGTCGAAAGGGTCGGTAGTTAGGGTTTTGTTGGTGCATTTTTGAAGCGTTGAACCCTGGGTATGCCCCTGTGTGCCGACAAATGGTGTGCTCAAACCCTCTTTTTGGGGGTCTCCCTAGCATAATCGGACCAAAAACCTGTTGATGTTGACTCAACAAGGTCTTGATATCTGTCTGATACTATTGTTGGTTGTCTGAATCCCGCCGTGTGGTGACTATACACTCTGCTGCATATGCTACTTCCCCATTCCTGAAGATCCTCTCCATCCTCTTCGCCGACACTATCCTGGGTGCCCCTATCAACACACCCCTCAGTACAACCTTCTTCCCCTCACTATCTTTGAACCCCATCTCAGGGGTTTGGTAGTTGGTAGAAATCTTGCCCAAGGTGATCAACCATTGGAATCCCAACACCACATATGTGTTAGATAGGTCAACTACATAGAATGTATCTTTCATGGTGTAGTTACCTAACTTCACCTCCAAGTCTAGAACTCTATCCAAACACTCCACCATGTGTCCATCTACTACTGCAACATCACACCCCTCAAACTCCTTTGTTTGTAGTGCTCCTAGATACCAATGCAACGTCAATGAAGTTGTGGGTTTCCCCACCATCTACCAAGGAAATGGCCCGATTTCCTTGAATAGTTTCTCTGATCCTGAGGGTGTCATACCTAGGGACTCCAGAAAGGGTCGCTATGAATCCTCTCTTTGATGGTACTCATCTCTTAGCCTTCTCACATGGTTGTGTCTCTACCGGTTTCAGTGTTATTCGTGGAGGCTTCTCCTCTACATGCAATGGCTCCCCCTCTAAGATGGTGGACTCAATGTCTTGTGCCTGACTACCTTGTTCCTCCTCATCACTGTCTATTGCAACCTCAATGTAGTGTATTTCTCTCTTTCCCATGCACTTCTGACCAGATATCCATGGGTCTTTGCAGGTGAAGCATAGCTTCTTCCTCATAAGCTCACACCCCATATCATCATCCAAATTCTCCTTACCCTTCCACTCTCTCTGGAATGGTTTCCTATCCCGATCCTTCCATGGAAGAAAGGGTTTGGATTTTTTTTTTGTTTTCGGCATTGAGTCTACTATATATCTAGTGCGTAGGATGGAATCCTGTAATATGTGAGATCTGTAGGACTTCACTCATCCTCTCAAGGGTTCTGTGAGACCCTCTATGAAAAGAATGATCATTCTAGGCTCTGAAATGTCTGTCATAGTCATGACTATTCTCTGAAACTTTGTGATAAATGCATCAAGTGTACCCGTTTGTCTCAACTAGGCTAAGTCCCTGAAGTGGATCTCTAGATCCCTCCTGTCAAACCTGTCCATAAGTCTCTTCGTGAACTCCCTGTCCATTTGTCTCAACTAGGCTAAGTCCCTGAAGTGGATCTCTAGATCCCTCCTGTCAAACCTGTCCATAAGTCTCTCTGTGAACTCCCTATATGAGGTGATGTGACTATGAACCAACATCACCAGTCCATGGTGCCACCACTCATGGGCCTCTCCCTACAAATGCAAAGTAGCGACACTGATGGCTTCAATTTCAGTCATCTGGTTGAGCTTGTAGTATGTGTTGATTTTCTGTACCCAAGCTATGGCAGTACATCTGGATGATCCATCGAAATAGGGTACAATGAGTTTCCCTACTTTCTGAATGAACTCCATGTTATGTCCCTGTTGTTCTTGTTTTCCTCCCCTCTATAGATCTCTAGGACAGTTCCTGAGTCTAAGTTCGCAATACTCTACTAAAGTCATGTCATTATGGAACTCTGGCCCCAGGGATTCATACTCTCTCCTATAATCAACACTATCCTTTGCATGTGTGGTCGGTCTCTATTATATTGTTTGTTGTGCTGCTACTGGAAGTACCCTCTAAAATAGAAGGAATAGTGGCCTAGGAATCCTACTCGATGATGTGTAGGTTCAAGTAGGCGAAGGGGTCTACTCCCTGCCCCTAAGTTCCTGTGTTGTCTAGAGGACATTTTCTCCTAGAATGTTCCATGTAGCCAATCTATCTACCATCCGTGTCAAAGAACGAGTCATGGCCTACTGACTGATAACCAAATTGTTAAGAACGTACATGAATTCCACATATGGTTCCATGGGTTCTTTGCCACTACCTTCTGGCCTTTCATATCTGTCTCCCATCCTCCTCTCTACCTCAAGCTCTTCCTCATACTCTACCCTTCTTTCTGCTTCCCATTGTGCCTCTTTCTAGTCCTATGAACTGTGAGGAAAGGGGGAATATTCTGATTGTGGTCCTCTCTGTTGATATTATGGTAGCTGCGGGAGGTATTAACCTCTACGTGTAACCTTTGATGAGACTAGAATATTCTGTGAAGCAAGAGAAACCCTAAACAGATGTGTAGAAACCCTAGAAGACATGTCGACTCAAGAAAAGAACTAATATTTAAGTGTTAACCTATAAAAAAATAATTCGACCTGGACAAGTGACAAAGAACACTATAAATAAGAGGGTGCTAGAGCTCATTTGTCACTCTTACTCTCACAACTGCATAAGACTAGTGGTGCACAAGTTTGGAGAGGGAGTGCAACTGCAATTGGGATTTTGGCTTTTGGTTGGACTTTATCTTGTTTATGGTTTAGAATTTCTTCTTGGTCTTTTGTTATTATTTCTTGGTGCATTAGCCTTGGAGAAAGGTGCACTACCTTGGCTGGATATTGGCCTGCTTCCAGAATTATTCTGTTTGTCAAGGTTAAGATGCTCGGGGGTGGCCTTTGTGCCTATGGTTGGGTGACAATATTGCTATATTGTCTATGGAAAAAAAAACACATCTCTTTAATTCTAATAGGTTATGGGACCACACTATCTTCAAATAGTCTAACCACTAGAAGATAGATTGGGAAGTTATTTTTTAATCTTGTTATGGAACCAGTTACAACTACAGCTAGGTTTTCTGATTATGCGGCTGCAACAAACTCTAACCCTTATGTTCAGGCACTTCTGATGAAACGTTTGACCTAATTCCTTGACATCTTAGTGCACCCTAGCCTAGCACACATCTTGGTACTCTCAGCTAGAAAAAACGTCAGGTTTGAATCTTTGGTCAAAGTCAAAGTCAAAGGTTGACTTCTGGTCAAATTGATTTTGTGGTCAAAGTTGAAATTTTAAGAGTTTCTAGCTTATTCTAATCATTGAATCTTCTTATTGAGTTTCTAATCTCTTCTTGTCAAGACAATATCTAGTTTCAAATTGGAAGACAAGTTGGACGATGCTACAAGGTTTCAAAGGTATGCACTTGTATATGCTATCTAAGTTATATCATCTAGCAAAACATGAGTGTGTTTGCAAGGAAAGTACTAGAGATATTTTTCAAGTTGTGATCTTGGATTCAGTGCATTCAGAAGAACAAGTGCACCCTCCATAGCAGTTGAGGCTTCAGGTTCCAGGTTTGATTAAATTGTTAAGCTTCAAATTTGTATATATCAAGGGTGATAGTTGCGACATTACAAATTGTGAAAGTAGTCTTTGAAAGATTATATTATTGCTAGGTGCAATGAATACTCGACTGCATATGAATACTATTGATATAAATGCTTATTGTACTTGTTTGCAAGTTGAACGAACATCTCCTCTAGATATATATTTCTTGTTTTCTCTTGTTGTTCTTGTTATGGGTAGCTACCCTTGTGATGAACAATCCTTGTGAAAACTGTCATAGAAGAAGTTTATAAGGATGACACAACTACCATATGGGAAACAATCAGAATAGATAGAAACAAACTTAAAGAGACTTAGAGGAGTCAGACTCGAAGGAAGTCAGGAATCAAAAGGAAAATAGAATGGGATTGTGACACTTTGCAGAAAGCAAAGAGAGATGCAACAAATGAAATCATGGACTCTCTTAGATGGAGAGAGTTAATCACAGAATTCCAAAAGAAGAGAATGCATATTTCTCATTTAGGCATGAAGATGGGATTAGTAGGGAGCTAATCCACAATGATATGATCCTTTGAAGAAGAATCTGTAAAGACTATGAAGTATTTATCCATGTTCTTCATTGGAAGTAGCAACCATCGTAAGAAGCACATGTTCAGTTTGACTCTAGAAGAAGTCTTCTTCGAAAATAAGCCTTGAATATCCTTGGTTGTCCATCTACATTTATGTTCCTATGGTGAAAGGAAAAAATTGGAGCCTTCAGGAAAGAAGGGTGTGTATTCTATAGAATATTCCATGGACTCCAAAATTGAAGAGAAACATGAGGAAGAACATGAAGATTCCAAGAAAGAAAGAAAATTCAGAACAACCAATTGAACCAGTTTGAACCCATGAGAAGTAGTCAAGCAGAAGGAATGGAAGGAAGCTATGATGAAGATTAATGTATGTGAGAAATTGTGAAAAATACTTAAGCATTGATAGATACAAGGAAAGACTCAAGGCTAGAGGGTTCTCCCATAAGGAGGGAGAATATTATGATGACAACTTGTTCCAGTAACCAAACATACCTCTACCTGAGTCATTATATCTCCTGCAGTATCCATGGGTTGGAGTTTACATCAGATGAATGTAAATATTGTTCTTATCAACATAGTAATTGAAGAAGAAGCGTATGTAAAGAAACCTCAAGGTTTTGAGGTATACCAGAAAGAGACCCTTGCATGGAGATGGAAGAAGACCTTGTATGGATTCAATCAAACTTGGTGCAGAGCCTCTCATGTACAACAAAAGTGTGGCGAAAACTTCCTATGATAGAGGAAGTATATTGAAATGGTTCTTCAGAAATACAGGATGATGGATTGCAAATCCATGGCAAACTCCCATGACAAAAGATATGAAGAAGTTGAGAGACTCATATCCAGTAGACCCGTCTCTATATTGACAATTGATTGGCTCGTTAATGTATTTGGAGAATACTCAGTAAGATATTTTCCTTGTGGGACGTTTGAGTTATGATATACAAATACATGGATTTATCGATTCAGATTGGGCAGGGAGTGTAGATGATAGAAGAAGTGCTACTTGGATATCTTTTAGTTTGAGCTTTTCCACGATGTCATGGGATAGCAGGAAACAAAAGTCTGTTGCACTCAACATTGCAGAAGCAGAGTGTATTGCAGCTTTTGATGCTTGTACGAAAGCAGTGTGGCTCCATAAGTTGGTTTTTGGACTGTTTGATAAGGTGTGGATTTGACCATGATATATTGTGATAACTAGAGCTTGGGAAGATTTCATAGAACTCGATGTTCCATGAAAGGTTGAAGCACATTTGGATCAAGTATTATTTTCTCCGTGATAGAGTCCATATGGGAGAAGTGGTTCTCTAATATATCTTCATATATGATCAGATAAAAAATATTTTGGTAAAACCTCTGTCCAAGATGAGAAGTTTGTGTACTTAAGGAACAAGTTGGTACTCATGGAGATGCCTTCCTTATTGGAAAAGGAAGAGATAACTCCTAGGTTGGGAGGGAGAAATGATATGCTATTGATTTATGGGAAGTCATTTTATAGTTCGGAAAATGGTCCAGGTTGGGAAGTCACCTTCCAATCCAGAAAGTGGCCCAATATTTCTGACAGACATGCATTTTCTAGTCGGAAAATGGTCTAGATCGGAAAATCATTTTCGTAATGAAAATGTTCTGATAGATTGTTGATGTACCATAGACAATGATTCCCCTTGTGGCCGATGTGGGGGAATGGTCTAGGACAACCATTCTTCTTGGAAGTCACTCTGAGTAGTGGTCAAGCATAATGATCTTCCTCTCTGGGCAGTCATTCTTTTGAAGTTCACAGTTGTGAGCAGTTTAGAAGAATGGTTTGTTATAGGAGGTTGGTGCAGAACAATCATTTCCATTGGGAAATGGTCCGAATAGACCTTCCCTAGGGCAGGCTCATTCTCTCCAGGTTGCACCATGATTAGTGTCGGAAGAATGGCCTAGTTACGTGAATGGTCCAGGTTCAAAAATCAGGGAGACACATTCCCTAGGGAAAACTCATCTCTCTAGGTTGCACTATGATTAGTGCTGGCGGAATGGCCCAATTAGGTGAATGGTCCAGGATCATAAATTAGGGAAATTTATTCTTCTATTCTTGGGAATAATAATACAGATATCCCATGGCTAATGTTTTTGGTTTTCGAGGGAAAATTCTCTTCCATATCTCATAGATGTGAGTGGAGGAATGTCCAGATGACTCAGTTTGTATCATGATATTGTTTATGTAGGTTGATATCAGATGATATGATCATTGTGGAGACTGTATGTCTTTGGACAGTATTTTTATGATACTATGGTGGATGTGATATACTTATAGTGACTATGTGTCACTGGTTAGTAGTCGTGTGCTACTAGGAGTGGTTGGGTACCACTAGGTAGTAGTTGTGTACTACTATGGATATACACAGTTGTGTTCTATTAGATGGCATCGTTATAATTTCCATGGAGACTACCACTAGTGTTGGAGATGATTTCCAGCTAGAGGGGTAGTCAGTATGTTGATAGATAGACATTCTGCAGGAAGAGAATGGTCCAGGTTGATAGATTGTTGGTAGACAAACATTCTCCCCATGGAGAATGGTCTAGGTTGACAGATTATTGATGTACCATGGAAAACTATTCTTTTAGGATGTATATGCATATTAGAAGAATGGTCTGTCTCCCTGAGTTCACAATAGTGACCAGAGTGGAGAGATTGGTACAGGAAAAACATTTTCCCTCAGTTCACAATAATGGTTGGAGGAAAAATGGTCCATGACAGTCATTCTTCTAGGATGTATTTCTAGATTAGAATAATAGTCCTCGTATCCCATGGTGTGGCTTCCAACATCTGTTGGAACAATTATTCTTCTAGGACATATGTCTGGATTAGAAGAATGGTTCTTGTATCACTCTTTGGAGTGAGTGACTTATCCAACATCATGCTCGATTACTCACATGGAGTATGGATTTGATACATGATGCAATTCATGCTATTAGATGATACTGATAGTGATGATGTTGCTCATGAGTTGATCTACGTGATCATGAGATAGCCTGCGTGGCTATGATGATGCTATCGGTTGAATGGTCTGTTTGTTCTCAAGACCATTTCCTTTAATACCTCCCTATCTAGGATGGAGTGTTCATATTATGGTAGCTGTGGGAGGTATTAACCTCTATGGGTAACCTTTGATGAGACTAGAATATTCCAAGAAGCAAGAAAAACCCTAAACATATGTGTAGAAACTCTAGAAGACATGTTGACCCAATAAAATAATTAATATTTAAGTGTAAACCTATAAAAGAATAAGTTGTTCTAGACATGTGACAAAGAGAACTATAATTAAGAGGGTGCTAGAGATCATTTTTCACTCTTACTCTCACAACCGCATAAGACTAGTGGTGCACAAGTTTGGAGAGGGAGTGCAACTGCAGCTGCTGCAACTAGGATTTTGGATTTTGGTTGGACTTTCTCATGGTTATGGTTTGGAATTTATGCTTGGTATTTGGTTATTCTTGCTTGGTGTTCTAGCCTTGGATAAAGGTGTGCTACCTTGGTTTGCTATTGGTTCGCTTCCAAAATTATTATGTCTATCAAGGTTAAGGTGCTCGGGGGTGGCCTTTGTGCCTATGGTTGGGTGACAATATTGTTATATTGTCTATGGAAAAATGAGCACATCTCTTTAATTATAACACTCTCCTCTTTGTGTTCCTACTTTAAGTGATGAATTCGTCACCTATATTCTCACAACCCCCTAGGTTCTTTACTAAAATCAAAACTTTAGTCACATGCTGGCAGGACTAAAGCTCTTATACCATTGTAAGATCCCTAGATATGCATATATGGATATTAACCTCAAATGTTGACTATCTGCTACTGAAACTAATACTCTTTGGGATTCTTAATGTGGTTAAGGGTTTATGATTGAGTTTCAATAGTTTTGAGCTTCATGTGAAGCTTGCATGTTGTTTGTTTGAGTAGAATGGCTTGTTTAGATATTTTGATTAAGTGGTCAATTACAAAAAATCGCACACATGTACAAAAATTCTCTCACAACTACATGCATGTAAATAATAATAAAATAGTTTTAGATAGATCAAATAATGAATGGATCTATGCTGGAAATACAAAGATATAAACTAGAAAAGAACTAGAAACTACACGTGATGATAGATTGGTGCCATGCAAGGAATAAACGATGATGTGCAAGTTGGTCAGATGACATGCATGTGGGAAACGACTGCATGCATGAGGAACTATCGCATGCAAGGTGGATTTGAAGGATTCCATCATCGGAAACTGATTGAAATTGGCTCAATGGATTCGCCCTTCTCCAATCTCAACTGGGTTGGAAGGATCTATTGATCTACTAAGTCCCCAAGGCTGGTGACCCTCTTTCCCTTCTTTTCACCCACAAATTTACACTGCAACTGCCGAAAATTGTAGATAAGTCACCCTATATGATTCCAGCGTCAGAATATACTATAAACTATCTCAATAGAGGTGCCCTGCCTCCTCCTCCAATGGGTCAGGAGGAATCTGTCTCAATGTCTCCCTGGATGAGTAGATCTGATAAAATGTACTATCTCTACTGCTGGTAAACTCACTACAATCCCCCACTGCCTGAATATGACACCCTGGTAGCTAGGATGCTCAAAACCCTTCTCTAGATGGTTCAATGGAAGCGCCTTGCCATGATCTCAAATGGGTTTGAAGGGCTAAGATTCGCTAGGCCTCTTCAGGTTAAGCGACTTTCTTTGTGACTCATTCCCTCCTCTCGAATCCACGCTGAAACGGATGTTGAAACTGTGATGAAGAAATCGAAATATTTTATGGCTTTCCCAATTGGATAGGGTGTGTCTCTCAACACTGAATCCAATCAACTAGTTTCTTCCTCTTGGAATCCACAATCCTCCACTGATTCACCTGAACTTGTGTGTTTTCTCCTCTTAGATCAATTCTCAAATGATAATCTATAATAATGAGGAATTAGGTTGTCTTTCTCCTTCATATACTCTCTCAACCCTAATTCTTCATTGACCTCTATAATTATCTCATATCACTTAAGCGACTTCTATATTTAGCTTTATATTCCTTAAGTCACTTAAAAATAACGTTTCTCACTTTTCACTTAATGTCACTTTTGAAATATAACATTCCCTAATGAAATGACATCAAAGAACCCTTTTCCTCTGTTTCTTCCCGACTATAGTCTAAAAGGGGATGTTTAGACTATGAAACCCTCTTCTTTGGAGATCCTACTTGGAAAAGTACATTACATAATCACAATGAATTTTTTTCTTTAACTAGTGAAGGTCTACCATAAGGGAATCATGACTCCCTTGAGGATACCCCCATTGAAAAATTTGTCGATGAATATGGTGATGTCTCTAAACTCTATAAGAAGAATCCATTTCTTTGGTACTTTGTTGACCACATATCCAAAATGCCATGATTAAAATATTTCTGAACAATGTATATAATCCACATGGACAACACTGCATAGATCCTACAACCTAGCCAAGGGATTTTTTTGGGATGAAAAACATTGTGTTGCCATCATTTTTTGTCACCACCAATATATAGCCAAGGGATTTTTTGGGGGATGAAAGGCGTTGTGTTGCCATCATTTTTTGTCACCACCACTGTAATTTTCTAACTTGTATAAAACTATATCAAATTAGACCTAATGGTATTACTTCAAAATTCTTCTTGTCAATAATATGTGTCTTTACGACCACATGCGAAGTTACTTCTATAATTATATAATACAATCGATGACACTAACTAGAAACCCATTCAGTGTTGAAGGTAAGTTATACATAGAAACCCATTCAATGTTGAAAGTAGATTCTACATGTGGGCATAATCAATGCAATTAAAATTTTGAATTGTTTTCAATAAATTATGGACTCGTGACTTTGAGATCTCTAAATGGAAATCTACCATACTCATTGATCGATATAACAATTCACATCAATCCCTTTAATTTAATCAATAATAAATAGATGAGGTACAATATAAATGATTTAATGAGAGCATCATTAATTACTTGACCCTATACACATCTTGCATTTTAAAGGTCAACTCACATTATTTTGTTGTATCCTTCATTAAAATGAGTATTTTGTTCAAGATATATGTGACATTGTCTTCTCCTATGGCTTTAATCACCATGGATACAAACATGTTTCTAAACTATAATGGGGGTATTTGGTAAGTGTTGAGGAAAAGACATGGAATGATATTACTCAAGCATTTTCAGATTCTGCTTCACTAAAGAAGAATAGACGGGAATATCACCCTATGTTTATAGCCATCAAAATTAATATCCTAACTCACAAGTATTGGTTACAAGTGCTTAGGCTAGTCTTTTTATAAATAAAAGTTTGCTGGAAAATTCATTATTTATATGATTTTCTGAATATAACAGTTGCTGAAATAAATGTAAAGACAGAAGTAAAGACACCAAGTCGATAATCAGGATAGATGAGACATAAAGAAATCCTTTATTTCATTCCAATTCATCAAAGAGTCATCCTTTTTACAAAATTTCATGAAGAATTTTTGGACCAAAGTCAAACTTAGACATCCCCGATGAAACATACAAAAGGACCTCTGACAGAAAATAAAAAAATGAACACTAAACGCTGGATCAACTTACCACAGATTGCTACCCACTTGACTATGCACAATAGCCTTTGTCAGTCATGAAAACTAATTCAAAAACAGACAAGTCTACACAGACTATCAAAGATAGATCAACACCTCTAAAAAACAAGTGTCTGAATGATGTAATTCAACCCCGAATCTTGTTGTCTACAATATGACCCTGCTATCATAAAAAAGAATTAGGCTTGTGATAAATTAAGGAATGAATGAAAACTAAACTATCTCAACACAAACTCAAAGAGAAAACCTTAGTATGCTTCTCCTTCTATCTTATTTCTTTGTTCCTCCATTTCCTTTTTCTTTTAAACAAATTAGAATTGGTTGAAGTAGTTGAACTACTTCATTATTTAAGTTAACTAAAACTCAACAAAAATTTTAGTTAGGGGGGAAAGTAATAAATCATAATAAGAGTTTTAAATAAATAATAACTAGTAGGTGGGACCACTTGTGACTCTCTTTTAGCTCTTAACAATCATAACATAACTTAGTCAATTAAACAAAACATCCCTCCTTGTGACTCCCATCATCACATTCGTGTTTGACAATTTATCTCATTGATATTTGAAATTATTTAAAAAAATATATTACTCATATATCCAAAAAAAAAACATGTTGCCCAAAACTTTTGAAGTCAACTGTCATCAACAATAAATAAAATAAAAACTTAAAAACCATATTTTCCACTCTAAGATGCAATATTTCCCTTGTTGTTGTTGTCACCCCTTGATCTCTCTGAATCCTCCTATGGTTGTGATGAGCCTTTAGGCCTAATATCGCAGATCAGATGAGAACAATTGTCCCTCAAATGCATCTGGGAGGACACTGATTTATCAGAGCCATTGGAGGGTGAGGAAGGGACAACAATGGATTTTCCTTTGTCAGGGGCATGGTGGGCCTCGGTTTTCAACATTTTGCTAGCATGTGAGGACTGAAGTGGTGAGTGGACAGAGGCAGCTTCGACAATCTGATTAATAGGCATGGGAGTAGGTAAAGACAAATTGGGCCAGCCACGATGTTGGGAGACTGTCGGGTGGACAATCTCTTGCCATCCGTCGTTTTTGGGAACTTCGAGTTGCAATAAGATGTGAGGGGGCATGCAAATCCTAGGGGCTTGTGGAGCTTGGAAGGGAGGCCTTTCAGGCCTAGGTTGGACCATTCCTTACCCAATCCAATTGAAAAAACCAGCCTGAAAAATATGACCTAACTCTTGAGAGTCAACATCAAAGTGAATGGAGAATCTTGGCCTTCTCGCGACCCTGTTCCAATTAACTCTTCCTCAGTTACCTCTGCCATGGCTACCTCAGCTGAAAAATATTGTTCCTATATGCATGGTTGATTAGCAAGTAGTTTCTTTAACAACCATACATGACAACTCTTTTTAAAATATGAAATAAATTTTGGCTCAGCAACATATCAGACTCATGCAATCCAATCCATACAAATTGTTTAATTTCTATTAATGAGTAAGGGGTGAAAAAAAGGTTCTAGGATATGTGAGGGGTTTATATTGAGCGAAAAATGTTAAAATGAAGGGGAAAAGAATCATTGTTGTTGCTCACAGACAACACACAATCAACTGTAATGTAAACCAAGGAACATGTCACTGTAATTCATCGAAGAAACTATGATTTCAAACTGTTACAATACATAATTCTCTTAACTGTAATTAAATTTTAGGAACATGGAGTGAAAAATGGATATGGGAAGGCGATGGGATTGTAATTAGAAAAAAGTGAAATAATGGTAGGTAAAGAGAGCGAACACTGTTCATAAAATTAATTAAGTAATCCATAAAACCATTTTATATCAAATGCAAAAGATCCAATACCAATCAAATAGTCACTATGATCAATTAAACAACTACTGTGTATAATTCAATCGATTATGTGTATTAACTTGCTCATTGTTTGCAATTAAATCTTTAACACAATGTCATCAAAACAAGACAATATGCCTTCCACGACAACCTATAGAAGAGTTATGTTTCTTCTCATTTGTCCCATTTAATATTTTAAGCATTTTCCAAATGAACACACAGTCACTTACTTCCACTCCGTTCAACATCAAAAGATCAACCACTATCCATGAATTATTTCCTCTCTCAAACACATACACAAAACCATGACCGATTTTATCCCTCAATTTCATTTAACAATTAAATTGTAAGGAGATCATATTGTCACAGAACCCATGCCTATCTCTGCTACAATGCATGATATTCATCAAACATACACAGTGGAAAGTCAAACACAATCATCAATATTTCAATTTGGAATAATTCTTACTTTCCATTTAACCACATATTAACAACGATAATTATTTCAACTCATATGATTTTGTGGGATACACAAACCATTCAACAAAACACAAGAGAATTTTTGTGATTGTACATGTCTAATTACCCCAAAACCAAACATCAAACTATGACGAGCTATCAATCCAATACAAGGAGGCAACAACAATATGCCCAATCCCATTTCTTAAATTGATCAAATTGCAACAAAAACATACTATTTAAAAACCCATGCGCATCTCTGATGGTGGACCAAACGATATCCATAACATATGCAGTGGACAACCAAGTTGGGACTATCATGATTTTTGAATTGCAATACTCTCGATTGGGAATTAAGACACACAGTAACAACAACCATCACTTCAACTTAAACATGTTGTAGGAAGCCCACACATACCAACACATCACACATGAAGCATCGCTGTGACTTAATCAATTATAAACTAATGTTGGGTTAACAATTCAATAATTACAATATAAGAGACAACGATTGTGTATTCAAACCCATTTCTCAGATCAACCAATTTACCATGCTGAGATATCAATTCGACTGTTATAATAACCAATGCAGTGACTAAATACCAATAACCAAAACCATTGTCAACATAATCAACAGAGATGAGCCATCAATTGACCACTGTCGACGATACCCCACCAACTCATAACAATCAACAATATACCTAACAGGATATAACATGCTCCATTTATTAAAACCAGGCTTTAAGTAATCAAGGGTTCACTCTGTGGACCAACACAGGTAGACTGGAGTCGACCCCCAACAACAGGTGAGAACCTCCAAGACCATATGGTGGACACACAGGCTATACCACCAATAACTTCACTGATAGGGTGGAAGTTCATGAGATAGGAGACTATGAACGGAGGAGCAGAGGATTCATTTTGGTCCTTAGTAACACCGAGAACACGCAGGGTATAACCCTCGTGGTTTTCCCAATCAACCTGAAGAATGATGAGATAAAACAGAGCCAAGAAATAGAAATCAACCTTAAGCAAGCCCCTTGGTAGAATATCCATCATAATCCACTACACAAATATCAGTAGCATGAACGAACCCATACCCAGGTGAAATGATACGTAGTGACACAAGGTGGTTCAAACCCAACAACCCCATAATCAGCAAAATGATTGGGTATGGTGACAAGAAAAGTCTGGAGATAGCCAACCAATCTGGACTGAATGAAACCCTTCAACCTAAACCAATAAGGATGACAAATATCCTTCATGGCTTCTAGTACTCAGAATGATAAATGAAACTGTGACTTCAACCATCATTGTAGTGAAAACCGCACAAACCATCCATTCCAGAGAAATATCACAAGTTCACACAGTTTCCAGTCTTAAGAAAAGAATAGACCCATACATCACCGAGCCAATATCTATTTCATAACCAGAGAGGGTTCATGGATGTCAAAAAATACATACCTGTAACCAAAATCATTAAAAACGTGATCTTGGTCTAGCGGTTCTTCCCTAAATCGGAGCTTAACCACAATGAACACAATTGAACCATAGCCAAGCTAGTGTGACGAACGATGCAAGGGGTATGGAGTGATGTGTAGTAAATGCACCTTGCCTCCATCCTCCACTCATTCAATTCCTTAGTACACGCCAACCAGCCTTCCATTAATCCGCTTAATTCATCTATGCATTGAACTTAACATCCATCACTTGTCAAATGCGCTACCCTTATCACATTTAACCATTTGCAACTATACCATAAGGCATATCAACCATGTCTTCATAAAAATCAATAAATCGTATAGCCACTAACTTTGTTAGCTAGGACTAACAACAATCCTTTTAAATTCATTTGCATATAATGTATCATAACATAGCATAGTATAGGATAGTCTTTTTTCCATTGGATTTGTTCCATATTTCTTTTATATTTTGTCATGACTAACATGTGTTTTGTGCAAGTGAAACAGGTAACAGATCATGGCGCTAATAACAATGTGATAACAATGGATATGAGCCATTCACACAATATGGAATTTAGAGCTTAGAGCAATTAGAAACAACACATAATAGACATTATCCATTGCCAATAAAACCAAGATTTCATCAATCAAGTAGAACCTTGTAAGCAGTGTCGAACAATAGCATAAACATGAAACAAGAACCAGATCTGATCTCCCAATCTACAAGGGGGTCCCACCTACTAGTATTATATATCTCGTTAGCTTATAATAATAGGCTTTAGAAATACTTTGCGGGAAAAATCCTTGTTGCAATTTGTATCATCAACAAATTGGCGACTCCACATGGAAATTTGTTTTTAACAGATTTAGAACTCAGAACTCATGGTTTCATATCATCAACAAATTGGCGACTCCACATGGAAATTTGTTTTTAACAGATTTAGAACTCAGAACTCATGGTTTCATAGACTAAGAACAACAGATCAAAAAGATATAACCAGGAAGATTATGCAATAGGGGGAAGTGAGCGGATTTAATGGAAAAATGACCGGGAATTGGGGAATAATTCATGAAAAATGATAGTATGAGGGGGTTTACCACTGTGTGCATAATCGTTCAACCAGAATCTTCTCTTTACTACAGGGAGAAAAATTATGGACTTGCTCTTTGAAATTTTCAAATGGATGAAGAAATGGAAAGCAGAAGTGTGAGATAACCAATTTATTTAAAAGAAAACAGTGAAGGTAGATAGAAAATTTAAGTGCTTTCAGGGGGACATCGTAACAACCGTGTAAGCTTGATTGCTATTGACTAACAATATCCTGTAGGAGTGTCACTGTGGAAAAACTTATCCAACATATTATTCCCTGACCAGAATCAACTAAAAGATGAAAAAGAATTAAAAATCATGACATAATTAAGATTACAAAATTTAAAACAACAGAGATAAATGACAAAAATGTAAAAGGAAAAAGGAAATTGCTAAAAACAGAAAGAAAAAATCAAACTACTATAAGCAGAAAAGAAAATAGTGAAAAACTGAAAGCAGGGCTAGACTACTAGTATAAAGAAGATCCAAACAATGTTAGAACTTTTCACGTAGGTCCCATGTAATTTTTCAAGTGAGAACCATTAGTGCTGCAGGAAAAAAATTGCTCCTATAAATCCTTTAGAATGTAAGAGTTAATATTCCGGGCGAAAGCACTTTTGAAAGGACCCAAAAATGACACTTGGAACTCTGAGGTAATTATCAACCCTTTAACGTATACAATTAGGTCATCAAGATAGATATGGATACTGATCAATTCATCAAGAGTTGTTTGTATAGGTCTTTTAAAAGCGTTACTTGCATCAGGTAAGCCAGAAAGCATGAGTTTATAAGTCATGGTACCCCAATTAGTGATAAGAGTGGTTTTGTGAGCATCTGCCCTTTTTCCCTTGATTTGATTGTAACCAAAAAAACTATCAAGTAAGGCCCTCGTCTATGACCTTACAAACTGCTGCAGAATCATTTACATGTTAAGAGGAGGGAAGGGATTTTTCATAATATCTTGATGATACAGGAGGTTCCTCGGGCCTAGAAAATGCTCAAAAATGAACTTTCTCGGAATTGAATGAAACCAATTCCATTGTGACTGTCTCTTCGCACTGATTCTGGCCATATATTTACTTTCTCAAACGAGATCTGTATGTGAGAGTTATCACACTCTGATCAGATTCTCAAACAATGAAAAAAGTCAAAGGGTCAGCTGGAAAAAAGTCAATGCGGACGTTAGCATGACATCACCAAATCTATTTAATGATGTTGATGTGGAAAAGACATGTGACATCACTGCAGCACTTGACTGGGTAGATGACATATCCAATCAGAATTGGACAGGTGGCGAATATTTAGACAAATGTGGTGGTGCCACGTGGCCTAGGCATGGGCAACCACGTGGCACCCAGTCATCAAAGGTGTGGCAAGTTAAAAATGTTTTGGGTTCTATGGGTTTTGAACCCACGACCAACCTACCAAACCAATGACAAGAGGAATGGTCCAACACCAACACGCCATACATAAGACTTAGTAATATAAGTCAACGATATATTATATATGTTGCATATGTATTAAGGTTGGCGTGGAGGGGGTTGGGGCTAAGCCCCAACCCATGGTTTCGTGCAGTAATGTGACCACAGATAAGAAGAAAAGGGGTGTGACCCATAACCACCAAGCACCTCTACATATCTGCCCTCGGATTTTGAGATATGCCACATAACCGAGGGCTTATCCCCATAATTGTGTGTGTTTCCTTATTAGGCCGAGATCCCATGGAATGCGCCATATAACCCGGGGCTAACAAATGTTAGGGGCGAACGCTTGGCCATTTTTAGTGCATATGACCACTATTTGAGGGGCACGTGCCACATTTTGGGGGCTTGAGCCCAAATTTATGTAAAAGTGGGTTTAAAACTATAGTTTTGGCAATTTTAATTGATGTTTGCCTAATATAATGACCATAATTGATTTTTTTAGGATATTTTGGCCATTTGGGGGGGGTTTGATCCTAGAAAGAGGCTAGATCTTCAAGGAAAGTTGGACTTCCTCATCTGGGCCTGAAAACTATAAAAACCAGGCTTTTTGGAGCTTGATGGATATTTTTTGATGTAGGGATTTGAAGGAGCAACTTGTAATTTTTGGCCTTTTCTCATGTTTTGAGAGGCATTTTTGCCATGTTTTTGAGAGGAATTTGATGAAGCATGTATGAATCCGAGCAAGGAGGTCTTGATAAACAGATTTGAAGCATGTTATGTAATAGAAAAGAGCCTATGTAAGAGAACTTTTGATCATTTTAAAGAGCAATAAAGAGGTCCTCCACTTGGAAGCGGGCCCAGAGACGTAGCCAACGATTAGTGAACTCCGTTAACAAGTTCTTGTCTCTATTTATCTTTCTGTTTTTTTGTTCTATTATCTTCATTTGCAACATGATTATTAATGGCTAATATTTTTAAATCATTAATGAGCATCAAGTAAAAGTTACATTTGATATTCCATAAACAAGATAATAAGTTTATGCATTTCGCATTCTTATCGATCCGATGCATAAAGTACATTAAAATAACTTGAAATTTATCAGTAATACCTTCATTTTTGGATCAATTTTATGGTATCAGATGATTTGGTTTTGAAGGTTTGACAGGAATTGCAAGCACTGGATGGTCACCAAAGCAAAACTCAAGCGGGGAGAAGGCCAACTTGAGGCTCTTATTACAAAGATTCAAAGGAGACTGCATAAACAAGAGATGTCTTCACCGAGAAAACTAGGTCCTTTTGCATCTAAGGATGATTTCTTTGAGTCATTTCAATTAATGAAAGCCATGGTAGAGGAACTTTATCATGAAAGAGGACAACGAAGAAATCCAAAAGTTGAAGAAGGTGAATCTTCAGTAAGAGCAGAAGGAGGAGTTGGAGGTGGTGGACATTCATAACCTTCTTCTCCTTCATCCTTGTCATCTACAAGTGAAGCAAGTGTACATACCTCCAAGAATAATCAACCTAAAAAAACTCATCATTATTTTGATATGCCTTTATTAAAGTTAGATGTAAAGTTTCAATTACCCACTTATGATGGTGAATTAGATGCAAAAAAGCTAGATAATTGGGTGAGACAGTTAGAAGTCTATTGCAGGATACAAAGGATTGTTGATAATGAAACAAAGATCCAACTTGCAAGTCTCAAATTGGGAGGCACAACTCTCATATGGTGGGAAAGAAAAACTAAGGATGATCTCAATAAAAATGGTAAAACAATCTCTTCCTGGAATGATTTTATCACTGCTTTGAAGAAACAATTTTATCCATTAGCATACATGCAACAGGAAATGATGAATTGGCAAAGTTTAAATCAAGCTAAAGGTCAAAGTGTACAAGAATATACCCAAACATTTTGTAAGAAAGCATTAAATTTGGGTATTCCTTTATATACACAAGAGACACTCCTAAAATATATTGGTGGTTTACATTCTTATCTCAAGCACACTATTCTTATGTTAAATCCTTCTAACTTTGATGAAGTATGTGTACAATCCCTTCACATTGAATCAAGTAAAGGGAATGTTGGTGATAATATTTCTACAAATACTTGGCAAAGAAAGGATTCGGGGAAAAGGAAAGAGAAAGAGAAGAAGACAACCACAACAAGAAAGGAGAAGCCTACTTACAAGCATTGCAAGAAGGTAGGCCATGATGAAGATCATTGTTGGATCTTACATCCTGAGATGAAGACAAAGAAGTATGCCAACCAAGGAAGGAATAATACCACAACTACGACAGTTCAAGTGGATCTTGGATCAAATTCCGGTGATGAGACAAAGGTTGTATCTATGGGAATCCGAGGTATAAATTCTATTGCAAGTACTAGCTCTTCTAAATCATTTGTTGTAAATGATGAGTGTAAAAGGAGTGAACTTTTCCACATAAGGGTCATAACAAATAATGTTAAAGTTGATACTCTTGTAGACAATGGATCACAAGCCAATCTAATCAGTGAAGAGGTTGCAAATAACTTGGAACTTGAAAATAAGCCACATCCTAGACCATATCCATTGGGATGGATATGTGGTGATAATAATTTGCAAGTAACCAACCAATGTAAAATCAAGTTTGCAATTACTTCTAATTATGTTGATGAAGTAGAGCTTGATATAGTGCCATTGGATATATGTGGAATTGTTCTGGTAAGCCCATACCTTTATGATAGAAAAGATATATTCTATAGGGAGGAAAATAAATATTGTTTCAAGAAAGATGGGAAAGAGTACATTGTTCTTGCTCATCACATGAAAACTGACAGATCTTTTGCAGCTACAGGGCAGTTGGAAAGAATGGTAAATGAAAGCAAAAGTTTAACACTTATTTTTGTAACAAAATAGGAAGTTAGTGATGCTAAACATGAGATGATTCCATATGTTTCTAACATTCATGAAGTGTCACCGGAGGTACAACATGAGGTTCAACTGCATAATTTGATTATTGTTCCTGTGCAGAAGGGGAAGCATGTTTTGTCATTTTCATTCGAATACTCAGTATTGTTGTTTAGTTTACTGATATTAAGTGGGGTATGGCTGAAAAATGCGACAAAGAATGTACATGATTGTGCGATAAATGAAATGATTACTTTGATAAACAATGTTATCTCAGTGTTTATGTTTGTTGTGATTAGTTAGGTGATCATTGTCCTAGTAGAGAGGATGGATGATACAGGAGAAATGGGGAGGCAATACCCTCACTTCTTACCTGAGTAAAAGAAGACTTTTGGTGGTCCAAAATCTTCCAAAGTGGGGAGGAATGATCAAGGAGGCTCCCCAGGCCCATAAAATGCTAAAAAATGAAAGTTCTCGAAATTGAATGAAACCGATTCCATTGCGATCGACTCGTTGCTCTAATTTCGGCCATATATTTACTTTCTCAAACGAGCTCCGTATGCAAGAGTTATCACACTCTGATAAGATTCTCAAGCTGCTAAAAAAGTCAAAGGGTCACCTGGAAAAATGTCAATGTTGACATCAACTTGACATAACCAAAGCTATTTAATGATGTTGATGTGCTAGAGACATGTGTCAACACTACAACAGTTGACTGGGCATATGACATATCCAATCAGAATTGGACACATGGTGAATATTTGGGCAAATGTGGCGATGCCACGTGGCCCAGGCATGGGCAACCACGTGGCACCCAATCATCAAATGTGTGGAAAGTTAAAAATGTTTTGGGTTCCATGGGTTTTGAACCAGCAACCAACCCACCAAGCCAACGAATAGAGGAATGGTCCAACACCAACGTTCCATACATAAGACTTAATAATATAAGTCAATGATATATTATATATGTTGTAGATGTATTAAGGTTGTGTTGGCAGCAATAATATAATCTCTATTTTTACAAGCTGCCTACACAGGGTCTTTAAATTCTCGTTACTCGTCACAACCTTTCTCATTAAACGACACTTGTCCCTTGTCGCTTTCTATATACCTGCTTTTCGATTTTTGTTTTCATGACTGTAAGCATGAAAACTCACAGCTGGAATTCATACTTGATTTCATTTTTTTTTTAGAGGGTTAATGTTCATATGGTCTATTGTCAAATTGTCCTATTTCACTATGAACATGGTTGTTTTTCTTGTTATAACCACTTGGTCTTAAAACATGCCTTGGTTACATGAGTATAAAACCTCCACTCATTTAGCATTCGACTAATGTCAATGGGGTTTTGATTTATAAAATTTTTAATGATTCAATGTTTATTTGATACATTAATCTTTGTGATCAAGTTGTGGATATGCATACTATTGTTTTCAACTATTTTGATCCTTATGTGTACCATTATGCCAAGGTGTCATTTCTAGTATAGCGTGGTATTATAGCTTTTCATGGCCTCAATCTACACGACCTCTCTCACACGCATGGTAATTAACGCTCCTGCCTACCATTTTGAGTTGTCTTTGCATTTCATTGAGGAAACTCAGGGCTATGGCTCTGTGTTTTTTCTATCAAAACCTACCTCTGAATCCCGTGTTGATTCCCTACGGTTAGCCATGGCTCCTATGGTGAGGATTGAGCCCAACGACATCCAGACCTTGTTATCATTTGACAATGCCAGAGATGACTTAGAAAGGAACGACTGGCGTGTGTTTATTGAAAAGTTCGAGGGTTTTAATTTAAGAGTTGCTCAAGAATTCACGTTGACATTCGACGGTTGTAGAGAAAAAATAGGAGACGTCCAGCTTGAGTTAAATGAAGATTTTCTAAGCCAAGCTACCGGTCTACGAGTCGTGGGACAAAAATGGTTCAAAAACTCAAAGGTTGAAGAGGTTCCTTGGTCATTATTGTTCACCTCAAGGAGAATTACCAGTTGCGACCGAGGTATGCCTATCTCAGCTTTAAAACCTAGATGGCATGATCTGTTAGCTATTGTGAAATAGTTCGTTACCTGTGAGGGGAGATATGGGTTGGTTTTCTTGTATCACTTGCTATTGCTTATGAGTTTTATCGATTTCCCCCTGAACATGCCCTATTTCCTCCTTCGAAGTCTATACAAGATGGCGAAGTAGTTTAAGAGGCAGAAGTCTGATTCTAGTCTGTTCCACCATTGTTTAATCAAGATTATTATTATACATCAGTTGAAATTAAACAATGATTATTGGGATTCTTTTCTGTTACGAAATGGTTTTGGCAGTAATGAGTTAGGATAGGTTGACAAGCCTGTCATCACAGAAACCCTCATGAAGCCTACCATCTCTCCTCCTTCACTCTTTCCCTGTGATCCTATTTCCAATTTGGAACCCTCGACCTATCTGGATTCTACCCAATCTGACACTCTACCAGATTCGTATCCTAAGGGTTGTGTTAAGACTGTTAAAAAATTCACAAGGAAAAAGTGTAAAGGCAACGTCGATATCAATTATAAGAGTAAAAGGGTCACTCGTTGGGTTTCACGATGTGCTTGAAATAAACCCAAGCCCTGTGCAGACCAAAGCGCAATTGTGGTAAGTGAGGATTTCGATTCGGAATTTGAAAGATTCCTGGCCGAAGAGTATCCATATTCATATGGACTTTGCTCTGACAAACCCTACGACTATGTTACAAACCTTCCACCGTGTCTAAAGGACAATCCCGATTTCCCTGGAATCAAGCTCAGTAATGAACCTACAGGTCAAATGGAATATTCCCCACTTGTTAATACTAAAAGTGCCAATACACAGTCTATACAGCCGCACTGTAATGAATGTCAATCCTGGATCGATAGGTATTACAAAGATGTGCCTTTACTTCAGTCTCAGCTTAAATCCTTGGAGGACCAGGTGAATTCACTAATGAAGGAGAATAGCATACTCCAATCCGTAGCTCAAGCCAAAGACAAACGCCAAAAAACCACAGGGTCTGTTGTTTTTTAAAACGTGGAAGCAGCGACTGCAATAGTAAATTCGAAGATTGCTTGATTAGTTCGAATCCCTTATTTTGAGGTATGATTTTTTTAAATAAGTTTAGTATGATTCTGTCTTTTTCAAATTAGGATACATGATTTGTTTGCACAGATTACCTTTAGTTTGTTTTGATTGATTCAATAAAATATGATTCTAGTCATAATTATAACTAGCTATAGAATCGTGAGATTCTATAGCTAGTTAGAAAAAAAAAATCGAATTACTTGTTTTGATAGCTGAAAATACATCTGAAATCTTTTATTCTTATTTGTTTTCAGGAACATATGATTTCTAAGGAGATTTGAAGCATTGTTGGCATCTCTCAGCATACTATCTTTATGTTTTTAAATAGAATAGGTTCTTAGTTTTTTATAAGAAGTAGAATCTGGGAGGTTGCATCCCCCACATTTTTTGGAGCAAGTTTGATGATATCAACAGGAAACGTTTTGTTCCTGAATCCTATATAAATATGTTGTTTTGTAAACTTAAAACCATCTCTGCCTGGGGCAAAAATTATGGATTTATGATTTACAGACTTGAATAGAAGATGATATTTGCACAACTTTAGCTTCTATATATCGTGTTTTTATTCAAGTTATGATCATTTCGATTTGTAATTAGATTGTGATTACTTTAGCTATCATGGTTTATTGCAGATTGGTATGATAAAATTGATATGATATCCATGTTTTATGTCTCATATTTAACATACAATAATTATTCTGTTCAAATTTGAGATTAGGAGATTCATCTTCTTTATTCATTGAACATTTGTACGCAAGTTTTCAAAGCATGATTTATCTTAATGTGGCCACTTGTGAAATTATAAGATTGTTGTTACTATATCTCTTATACATTCTATAATTCGGATTCAATCATTACTGCTTCGCTTTTACGAGAAGCATTTGTGAGATTTGTTGTGGGTTCGCCTCATCAAACAACAAGATTGGAGGGTATACACAGGACGAATAGGAGATGCGATTACAAGTTAGTTTGTTAGTTTTATTTCATTAATTTAATTAATATAGGAATTTCCTATAATCTAAACACATTCTACTGTTTGTTATCTTTGTTTTTTTTTTAATTAGACAGTTGGTTATTTCATTTCTTATGTATAAACATTATAAAAAATAAATCAAAAAGATTGAATGATAGTTTTGCTGTCGTTAAATAAATCAATCCATATTCGATTTTCGCAGATTTAGATTAAAATTTGCATTCAGTAAATGTTATACATATATTAGAAATATAATCATTTGGATATATTGTACATATAATAAGTAGAACTATTTTATAAATATTAGTTAGCAAACTGTAAGTATATATTAAGATTTGTATATAGTTTTCAGCGAGTGTTTTTCATTAAGTTATTTTATCTTCTTAAGTTTTGTTTTTCACTTTCTTAGGACTTAGATCGGCCAACAGAGCTGCTAAACCCGTCGGAGTGGATTAATATAAACGGCTTGGGTTAAGTAGACAACCCCAGACTGGATTCACTCCTCCATTTGACGAGCGGTCATTTTCGCCCGTCAACAAGTTGGCACGGAGGGGGCTGGGGCTAAGCCCCAACCCATGGTTGCGTGCGGTAATGTGACCACAAATCAATAGAAAAGGGGTGTGACCCATAACCACCAGGTGCCTCTATATATACGCCCTCAGATTTCGAGATATGCCACATAACCAGGGGCTTATCCCCATAATTGCACGTGTTTCCTTGTTAGGCCGAGGTCCCATGGAATGCACCATATAACCCGGGGCTAGCAAATGTTAGGGGCCATCGCTTGGCCATTTTTAGTGCATATGACCACTATTTGAGGGGCAGACGCCACATTTTTGGGGCTTAAGCCCAAATTTATGTAAAAGTGGGTTTAAAACTATAGTTTTGGCAATTTTAATTGATTTTTGCTTGATATAATGACCAAAATTGATTTTTTTAAGGATATTTTGGCCATTTGGAGGGGGATTTGATCCCAAAAAGAGGCCATATCTTTAGGGGAAGTTGGACTTCCTCATATGGGCATGAAAACTATAAAAAAATAGGATTTTTTAAGCTTGAGGGAGACTTTTTGATGCAGGGATTTGAAGGAGCAACTTGTAATTTTTGGCCTTTTCTCATGTTTTGAGAGGCATTTTTGCCATGTTTTTGAGAGGAATTTGATGAAGCATGTATGAATCTGAGCAAGGAGGTCTTGTACAACAGATATGAAGCATGTTATGTAACAACAAAGAGCCCATGTAAGAGAACTTTTGAACATTTTAAAGAGCAATAAAGAGGTCCTCCACTTGGAAGCGGGCCCGGAGACGTAGCCAACGATTGGTGAACTCCGTTAACAAGTTCTTGTCTCTATTTCTCTTTCTGTTTTGTTGTTCTCTTCTCTTCATTTGCAACATGATTATTAATGTCTTATATTTTTAAATTATTAATTAGCATCAAGTAAAAGTCACATTTGATTTTCCATAAACAAGATAACAAGTTTATGTATTTCGCATTATTATCGATCCGATGCATAAAGTACATTAAACTAACTTGCAATTTATTAGTAATACCTTCATTTTTGGATCACTTGATTGAATGTGCGAAAATTAATGCAGGTTCTAATATGATTAGTGGCCTTTGGAACAGGTACCGATTTGGAAACTCATTTAGGGTACTTGACCGGAAAAATGATCCCAGCCTTCAAGAAATTTTCCAACTCCCTTTGAATAGTTTCTTTGAATGCAGAGTTAATAGGTCTTTGTTTTTGCCTTACTGGTTTCATGCCTTCCTTGATGGGGATAGCATGTTGTATAAGACCAGGATCAAAACCACCAAGATCCTCATAAGACCAAGCAAAAACATCCTGAAATCCACCAAGTAGCTTGGCAAATTTCATTTCTTCTTCACCAGAACATCGGGAACCTATTTTAACATTCTTTGGAGACTCAGGTGCCCCAAGGTTCAAGGAGATGATTTCACCCTCCTTCCTTCTTGACTCCTCTTCTTTATGTTTCTCTTTATTTCCTACATCACTCAATGAAAATGAACTCTCTAGAGGAGTCAGGCCCTTAGGAATATTGTTATCTTCTATGGATATAATTCATTTAGGCTTAAGAGGTTCATTTTGGATCGAAGCAAAAATTCTCTCATTGTTGGGGAAGACCTTCCAAGATTCTATATTGTTGGGGATATGTGGACGATATAGATATTGAAAGGTACAATCAGGTCTGTGTGGAAGAAGTTACCGACTAGGAGAGGTTGGAAAAATAGCTAATCGATCAACCATTGAGTTTAGCTCCCTCTTGACATGAGTGATGTTGAAAGATAATAGGTTCAATATAAGTGCCAAAACAGTTTCGGTATATCACTTCATCAACTTGTTGCTAGGAGAGTATATCTTACGAACAAGGTTCACCACAAGCTCAGAATCCCCAAAAACTGAAAGGTGTCCACAACCAAGATTATAGGCGTTTTTAATGCCTAATAATAAAGCTTCGAATTCAATGACATTGTTTGTGCAAGAAAACTCCAACCTATAAGAAAAATTATGGATTTTTCCTATAGGAGAAATTAAGATAATGTCATCTCTGTTACCTTCATTAGAGCATGAACCATCAAAGTGCATGTGCCACATACCATCATATAAATCAATTTGTTCCAAGGGAATGTTATCTTCCTCAACAATGATGGAATACACTCCTAGGTCCTCTTCGATATAGTTTACATTAGGCTGTGGGACACTCTCTATGTAAGGTGAAATCCTTCCCTCTCTAAGGACTATAATGTTTTTTCCATTCCGAGAAATAGATAAATGTGTTCCATCGAGTGAGAGGTATCCACCCATTAAAGCTTGCCAATCTCTTCCCAAGATGATTGAGTAATTGCTTACTGGAATAACAATTACCTGAATACTAAGGGGTGTCCTTATTTCAGGGTGTGCGCACAAATCTAAGATTGCATATTTAATCTCACCTATGGTCGTTTTTTGTAGACTATTATAGGATAGCATTCTTCTAGCATTTTCATTGTACAAGACAAGCCTAGCTATTCCATAATAATCTTTGACATCACACTTGGTCCTGAATTGTCATCAATGGGAAATCTTATCCATAATATTTACAGAAATATAAAAAGGGGGATTTTTTACAGGGTATCTAAAATTATGTACACATGCTTTATTTCTAGACAAATCCTCTTCGTTTACCTCTTTAGAGAGGTTGGCTACAACAGAAGGTTTTCCTTCCATGAATTGTTTCATATGCCTCCATTGTTCAGGGACGACAACCATGTCCAGAAGGGTTGCATCTGCTTTGATGTTGGCCAACTGATTTAGGATATTGTATATGGAAGAGGGGAGAGGGGAAGTAATTCCTTGACTCTCAGGAACCTGAACAATAGCAGCGAGTGAGGATGAGCTCAGGCTGGAAGAATTTTGGGGAGGATCAAACTTGCATTTGGGAGCATATGACTTATTCCTAGTATTGATGATCATGACATCTTATGGCTCTGCAAAATCTAGGACAACGATGGTTGTTTTTGGTATTTTACCAAATATATTATCTCTGGCACTCTTCCTTAGCTCACATGTTGCTTCCTTGTGGTGTTCCTCGCAAAAGTTACACCAACTTCGAGGAAAGATAACTTTAGGTTGAAAATTATTTTCAATTGGGTTTCTAAAGGGAGGTGTAGAAGAGGATGAATATACAGGGGTGAGAGGGGAGACAATCCCCTTTCTCTCATATGCTATCATATGATTGTTCATATCTTGTACTAGTTGTAAGAGGGTGGACATATCTCTTTGTTTAATCGATTCTCCCTGAGGAAGACCCGTTCTTTCAAGCTGTTCTTCATATTCTAAACAAGTATGCAGAGCGGAACTGAGATTATCAATGGATTTTTCCTCGAGCCTATGACGATAGGGGGGAGGTAATGCATTATAGCATGCATGAAAGCGGCTTGGTTCTGAGGTCGAATGAGTTTAGGGATTTGATTGTATAACTTAGTGAAACGCAAGTTGAAGGACTTGATGGTTTCATGATATTTATAGGTGATGTTATTTTATTCTCTTAACTTCTCGGCTGGTCTTTTAGATCGCCCATAAGTGGATCTGAACCAATAAATTAGATCCTCCCAAGTAGACATAATCTTAGGAGAAAGGTCAAAGAAATTGGCCGCAACCTTTCCTTCCAAGGAATTGACGAATAAGTGCATGAAAGTATCGTTGTCATTGGCCCCTATGTTGTGACAAGCATGAGAAAATGCCACCAGGTGTTCATTTGTAGTGACAGTGTTATTTCCCAAAAACCTAGGGAGTTTCTCTTTGAATTTAAGAAGTGGACGAGTAGCAAGTGCTAGGTTAAGAGGAGAAGACACATGCCACGATGTGGTTGTGGCGTCTTCTTCAAACTGAAAAAGTCCATATTTTTTAATGACTTTGGTGGGATTTGTGGTAGACTGGATAGGGATATGGTGGATATATAAGCTACCAATCACTGACAAATATGAAGACTGAGAGGAGGAAGCACTTCGAGTGCCACCAAATCCACCACTAGATGCCATATTGTGGATAATATGTGAAGGATAAAAAGACGAACTTGAAGAATCAAACAATGTTCTCTTTAGAGCACTTTGTTGGGTAGATAACACAACGTTCCTTCTTCCTATTTTAGCAATAGGATTAATTTCGGGTGATAAGCCTCTTCTTCTTCTAGAAACCCTAGAGTATAAGGACATGAAAGAAAGGCCAAAACTGAAGGAACAAGAAGGTTACTGTTGATTTCTAGGTTGTCTACGTCTAGCTTCCCAATGTTCTTGGGAACTAATATCTGGTTCAATTTCCTCCCATGAATGATTAAGCTCAGCATGAGTATTAGCAATGTCTAAAATGGTGTTAAATAAATTCAAAGCAATGTTGGTCTGATCTTGAAGACTGGGCTCAATATTGGGCTGCCTTGCAACAGGCACAATCATTAAGAAATAAACAGTCAAAGAATCAATATCAGAAAAATAGATGTATTTGATGCAATCAAGCATAAAAATTAACCAGAGAGATATTGAAGATCTCCCCAGTATGGTCGCCAAATAAATGTTGAGGAAAAGATATGTAATGATATTACTCAAGCATTTTCAGATTCTACTTGGCTAAAGAAAAATATAAGGGAATATCACCCTATGTTTATAGCCATCAAAATTAATATCCTAACTTACAAGTATTGGTTACAAGTTCTTAGGATAGTCTTTTTATAAATAAAAGCTTGCTGTAAAATTCATTATTTATATGATTTTCTGAATATAGCAGTTGCTGAAATAAATGTAAAGACAGAAGTAAAGACACCAAGTCGATAATCAAGACAGGTGAGACATAAAGAAATCCTTGATTTCATTCCAATTCATCAAAGAGTCATCCTTTTTACAAAATTTAGTGAAGAATTTTTGGACCAAAGTCAAACTTAGACGTCCCCGATGAAACATACAAAAGGACCTCTGATAGAAAATAAAAAACTAAACTCTAAAAGTTGGATAAGCTTGCCACAGATTGTTTCCCACTCGACTTTGCACAATATCCTTTGTCAGTCATGAAAACTAATTCACAAATAGACAAGTCTACACAGACTATCAAAGATAGATCAACACCTATGAAAAACAAGTGTCTGAATGATGTAATTCAACCCTGAATCTTGTTGTCTACAATAAGACTCTGTTATCATAAAAAAGAATTAGGCTTGTGATAAATTAAGGAATGAATGAAAACTGAACTATCTCAACACAAACTCAAAGAACAAACCTTAGTATGCTTCTCCTTCTATCTTCTTTCTTTGTTCCTCCCTTTCCTTTTTCTTTTAAGCAAATTAGAATTGGTTGAAGTAGTTGAACTACTTCATTAGTTAAGTTAACTAAAACTCAACCAACTTTTTAGTTAGGGGGGAAAAGTAATAAATCATAATAAGGGTTTTAAATAAATAATAACTAGTAGGTGGGACCCCTTGTGACTCCCTTTTAGCTCTTAACAATCATAACATAACTTAGTCAATTAAACAAAACATCCCTCCTTGTGAATCCCATCATTACATTCATGTTTGACAATTTATCTCATTGATATTTGAAATTATTTTAAAAAATATAGTACTCGTATATCAAAAAAAAAAAACATGTTGTCCAAAACTTTTGAATTCAACTGTCATCAACAATAAATAAAATAAAAACTCAAAAATCATGTTTTCCACTCTGAGATGCAATCTTTCCCTTGTTGTTGTTGTCACCCCTTGATCTCTCTAAGTCTTCCTTTGGCTATGCTGAGCCTTTAGGCCTAATCTCGTTGATCACATGAGAACAATCGTCCCTCAAATGCATCCGGGAGGACACAGATTTATTAGAGCCATTGGAGGGTGAGGAAGGGGAAACAATGGCTTTTCCTTTGTCAGGGGCATGGTGGGCCTCAGTTTTCAACCTTTTTCTAGCATGTGAGGACTGAACTGGTGAGTGGACAAGGGAAGCTTGGACAATCTGATTGATATGTGTGGGATGAGGTAAAGACAAATTGGGCCAGCCACGATGTTGGGAGACTGTCAGGTGGACAATCTCTAGCCATCTGTCGTTTTTGGGAACCTTGGGTTGTAATGAGATGTGAGGGGGCATGGGAATCCCAAGGTCTTGTGGAGCTTGGAAGGGACTCCTTTCAGGCCTAGGTTGGACCATTCCTTTCCCAATCCAATTGAAAAACCCAGCCTAAAAAAGCTGACCTAACTCTTGAGAGTAAGCATCAAAGTGAATGGAGAATATTGGTGTTCTCGGGCCCCTATTCCAATTACCTCTTCCTCGGTTACCTCTGCCATGACTACCTTAGCTGAAAAATCCCATTCCTGTATGCATGATTGATTAGAAAGTAGTTCCTTTAACAACCATACATGACAACTCTTTTTAAAATATGAAATAAATTTTGGCTCAGCAACATATCGAACTCATGCAATCCAATCTATACAAATTGTTTAATTGTTGTCAATGAACAGGGGGTGAACAAAAGCTTCTGGGATATGCAAGGGGTTTATATTGAGATAAAAATGTTAAAATGAGGGGGAAAAGAATCATGGTTACTTCTCACAGACAAGACACAATCAACTGTAATGTAAACCAAGGAACATGTCACTGTAATCCATTGACGAAAATGTGATTTCAAACTGCTACAATACATAATTCTCTTAACTGTAATTAAATTTTAGGAACAAGGAGTGAAAAATGGATATGGAAAGGCAAGGGGATTGTAATTAGCAAAAAGTTAAATAATGGTAGGGAAAGAGAGAAGATATTGTTCATAAAATTAATTAAGTAATCCATAAAACCATTTTATATCAAACACAAAAGATCCAATACCAATCAAATAGTCATTGTGATCAATTAAACAACTACTGTGTATAATTCAATCGATTCTATGTATTAACTTGCTCATTGTTCACAATTAAATATTTAACACAGTGTCATCAAAACAAGACAATATGCCTTCCACAACAACCTGTAGAAGAGTTATGTTTCTTCTCATTTGTCCCATTTACTATTTTAAGAATTTTCCAAATGAACACACAATCACTTACTTCCACTCCATTCAACATCAAAACATCAACCACTGTCCATGAATTATTTCCTCACTCAAACACAGACAAAAAAACATGCTCGATTTCAACTCATACGATGTTGTGGGATACACAGACCATTCAACAAAACACAAGAGCATTGATGTGACTGTACATGTCTAATTATGCCGAAACCAAACATCAAACAATGTCGAGCTATCAATCCAATACAAGGAGGCAACAACAGTATGCCCAATCCCATTTATTAAATCGATTAAATTGCAACAAAACCATACTATTTAAAAACTCATGCGCATCTCTGATGGTGTGACCAAACGATATCCATAACATATGCAGTGGACAACCAATCTGCGAATATCATGATTTTTAAATTGCAATACTCTTGATTGGGAATTAAAGCACACAGTAAGAACAACCATCACTTCAACTTAAACATCTTGTAGGAAGCCCACACATACCAATGCATCACGCACGAAGCATCGTTGCGACTAAATCAATTATAAACTGATGTTGGGTTAACAATTCAATAATTACAATATAAGAGACAACAACTGTGTATTCAATCCCATTTCTCAGATCAACCAATTTACCATGTTGAGCTATCAATTCGACTGTTATAATAACCAATGCAGTGACTAAATACCAATAACCAAAACCATTGTCAACATAATCAACAAAGACGAGCCAACAATCAACCACTGTCAACGATACCCCACCAACTCATAACAATCAACAATATACCCGAAAGGATATAATGGGATCCATTTATTAAAACCGGGCTTTAAGTAATCAAGGGTTTTCTTTGTGGACCAACACAAGGAGACTGGAGTCGACCCCCAACAGCGGGTGAGAAGCTCCAAGACCATATGGTGGATACACAGGACATACCACCAATAAATTCACAGACAGGGTGGAAGTTGATGAGATAGGAGAGACTATGAACAGAGGAGCAGAGGCTTCATTTTGATCCTTAGTAACACCAAGAACACGCAGGGTATAACCCCCGTGGTTTTCCCAATCAACCCAAAGAATGCTGAGATACAATAGAGCCAAGAAATAACAATCAACCTTAAGCAAGCCCCTTGGTATAATGTCCATCATAACCCACTACGCAAATATCAGTAGCATGAACGAACCCATACCCAGGTGAAATGATACGTAGTGACACAAGGTGGTTCAAACCCAACAACCCCATAATCAACAAAATGACTAGGTATGGTGACAAGAAAAGTGTGGAGACAGCTAACCAATCTGGACTGAATGAAACCCTTCAACCCAAACCAATAAGGACGACAGAGAGCCTTCATGGATTCTAGCACTCAAAATGATAAATGAAACTGTGACTCCAACCATCATTGTAATGAAAACCACACAAACCATCCATTCCAAAGAAATATCACAAGTTCACACAGTTTCCAGACTTAATAAAAGCACAAACCCATACATCATCAAGACAATATCTATTTCATAACCATAGCGGGTTCATGGATGGCGAAAAAGACATACATGTAACCAAAAGCCTTAAAAATGCAAGCTTGGTTGAGTGGTTCTTCCCTTGCCTGAAAATCAGAGCTTAACCACAGCGAGCACAATTGAAAAATAGCCAAGCTAGGGTGATGGCCAGTGCAAGGGGTATGGAGTGACGTGCAGTAAATGCACATCACCTCCATCCTCCACTCATTCAATTCCTTAGTACATGGCAACCAACCTTCCATTAATCCGCTTAATTAATCTATGCATCGAACTTAGCATCCATCACTTGTCAAATGTGCCACCCATATCACATTTAACCATTTCCAACTATACCATAATGCATATCAACTATTTTTTCATAAAACTCAATAAATCGTATAGCCACTAACTTTGTTAGCTAGGACTAACAACAATCCTTTTAAATTCATTTGCATATAATGTATCATAGCATAACATATTTTAGGATAACCTTTTTCCATTGGAGTTGTTCCATATTTATTTTATCTTTTGTTATGACTAACATGTGTTTTTTGTAGGTGAAACATGTAACAGATCATGGCGCTAATAACAATGTGATAACAGTGGATGTGATCCATTCACACAATATGGAATTTAGAGCTTAGAGCAATTAGAAACAACACATAATAGGCATTATCCATTGCCAATAAAACCAAGATTTCATCAATCATGTAGTAAGCAGTGTCGAGCAACAGCATAAACATGAAACAAGAACTAGATCTGATCTCCCAATCTACAAGGGGATCCCACCTACTAGTATTATATATCCTGTTAGCTTATAATAATAATCTTTAACAATACTTTGTGGGAAAAATCCTCGTTGCAATTTTTATCGTCAACAGTAAGCATAATCTCAAGCCATTATAAGTTTTGTATATCCTTCTTTCATCCAAAATGCTTCTCCCTTTACAAATACACATAATTATCCACTTCCCCTATTTGATTAGAGAATTCAATGTAGCATATATTACACCAAGAGAATACCTAAACTTGATAGAAACTATCTTCATTGAAAAACGAGATCACAAAGCATATCATCATTGGTACACTTTTTGTCCATGACAAATTCCTTACATAGATTATGGAATTCATCACAACACTATGAGTGAATTCCTATTTAGCTAGGTGATAATTTTGAGGAAGATATTGTTTTCAATGAATGTAGCATCATGGAATTCCATAGGGTGCATAAAATCCATGATCCATAGAATAGTGCATTTTTAAAGATCCTCAAGGGTTATCTCAATTATTTAAACCATCTTCCCAAGGAATGTTGCCGATGGGGAGGCCATAGGTCATTGGTTAAAATCTAGTTTAGTTTCTAAGGGTTACTAGTTGCTATTGTTGCTTTTGATTGAGTTACTTTCCATTCGAATAGTCTAAGGAAGATGCAGTATCCTACAAGGTTTTCCTTAGGAAAAGAAAGTATATTTTTTAAGAATGTTTATAGTTCATGTATTCATGAGGTGGAATTTTTTGGGCTTGTGTTAAATACTTCTTCAACTTATATTGGGTTGCATTTTATTATGCTAGGGTCCCACCCTAACTTCCCTAATTAGTGGAATAGATTTTTAATCAATGTATCAAGGGTCATATTTGTTAAATAAGGCCCCATGAGATAGTACAATGTGATATCAATAAATGTGAGTGGCCTCATTAAAGAAGATTCACTAGTTAGTGGTTAAGGCCTCATTTATGCAGATCCACTAGGTGGTTAAGGTTTCGATCAATTTAGAAACTATATATAGTACTAGAAGTTATGTAATTGGTTGTCAAGTAAATATTATTATATTTGGATCTCTTCTCATGTTGGAGGTTTCCCCCTCAAAGAGGCAAGAGAACATTGCATCTAGTTCTTAATATCAATAAATATTTTCTTATTGTTGTTCATTTCCAATTTTGGTTATGTTAATTTACTTTCTGAATCTATATTTATATCTATCTTGATATGTTTATTTTCTTCCATAACCATATTCCATCTGTTTTTCTCTAAATATACTTCTTTAGATAACACAGAAAACCAAAAGTGGTATTAGAGAACTTTCATGTACCAATACACTCTCAAATTTTAGAAAAAAATAATAGGAGATAAGTTTTAAATAACACTGAGATTTTTCATTTAGTAGGTAACTTGTGGTTGGGAAGAATACATGCATAAAATACCAGAGAAGTCACTTGGTTGGACACCCTTGTAACATCTATTGGTACCCCTTTGAGTATTACTACTTTAGAAAACACCTATATACGAAATTGTCTTCCACTTACCTCCAAGTATATCAAAATCCCCCTAGGTGATCTAAAACCAAACTTACATAATCCTATCAACCATCCTATTTCTATAGAACATCAAGAACGACACTTAGGGAGATGTCTCTCGCATACTAAGGAATTGGGTAGTATGACCAAGGGTATGGTCTATCCCATTTTGTTGGTGCCATGAATATTTATCTTAGTACTATTTTTGGAAGCCCTTTGGTATATCAGAAGGCTATATCACTTGACACTCCTTTTTCATGAGGACCCTACAAACCCTAGCCTCTTATTGCAAACCTTAGCCTCTACAACACAAGAAACAAAATTCTTACGCAATTTTCAATATCAAGAATTTTGGAATTTCATCTATGTAGTAATAGTTAGAGGGGAGTAATAGTCCACCTTGGTTAAAAATAAAAATAAAACATAAAAATTTGGGGCCTACCTACACCATTGTAGAAGACTTGGTTCAAAAGACTGCTTGCACAATGCTTGTCTTCATGGTGTCACTCTGTAGTAACCCATTTTTTTATGGACCCATTTGTATCATTGTTGGTGGCCCCTCTCAACATATTCCACTTGAGACACTTATCATGTTGGGATAGCTCTTAGCTAACATATAAAATGGACCTAGTTGTCCCATGACAAACACTTGTAGCATGCCAATCATGGATGAAGTAAAACAAATGGTTGGGTCTCTCTCCAAGAAAATGGAAACTAGTATATCTTCCCTCACTGCACAAGTCAGCCTATGTTTTGATCAAATTGAAAATATGGAGGGTAAGTTGAAGGAGGGTGACAATGTTTGTGGTGAACAATCCCATAAGGGTAAGAACATTGCAGGAAAATGTGGACCCAATTATGAATTTTGATTTTCTTATCATTCCCACAATCTAATGCCTTGCTTTCCTAAAATATATCTAAATAATTTTGATGCGTCAAATCCAACTATTTGGGTTGACCAATGCAACACTATGTTTCCCTTCGTGCCATAGAAAACATCCTGCTGAAAATTTGAATAGGTGTCCTCTATTTGGATAGGGAACATTGGAAGTGGTGGAAATGGCATAAGAACTCATTTCCAAGGGTCTCTACATGGAAGTAGTTTGTGAAATCCTTGTTTGCTCACTTTATCTAGGAGACAAATTTTATAGGCTAGCTTACCATTTTTTTCCAAAATAGCATGGTGGAAGACTGTATTGTTGCTTTTGAACATTTTGCTATTAGAAAAGAAAATTTAACTAATGAATTTTTCAAACAATGTTTTATCAGTGGTCTTAAACAGAAAATCCAAGCCCACATAGAGATGAGCTACCCTTGGTTGAAGTCCACTCAATCCAAATGGCCCAAGTTTTCTCCAAGCCCCCTCAAAATGTGGTGGCTCCTCAGTAGCCTACCCCACCCCTCAAAGTCCACAAGTTGACATGAGTTGAAATGAAGAAACATCTAGCAAAGGGTCTCTACTACATTTTTGATGAAAAATATTCTCCAAGGAATAAATGCACGAAACACAAATTATTTATGGCCAGTTTTGAGTACATTATTGATTATGAAGTTGATGGAGGGAATTAGGAGGAAGTCACTCCCATAAGTAAGGAATTTCCTCTTCCTAACCAATCCAATGAAGAACCCCAAATCTCCCTTCATGCTTTGACATGTACTTATTTTCCACAAACATTAAAGTTGGTCAAATATATCAAGTAGAGGAAGGTCATTGTCCTAATAGACAACAACAACACCCATAATTTCATTCATCAACACATTGTCCATGAAGCACATTGTTATATCCATCTTGATAACAAATTTCAGGTTATGGTTGCTATTAGGGGATATATGAAATGTGGTGGCCGATGTGAAAATGTAAAACTTCAAATCGAAAAGTATTCCTTGAAAAATCATATGTTTACCATTGAAATCGATGGTTGTGATATTGTTTTGGGTGTTGAATGGTTAATAACATTAGGATCCATCACCATGGATTTCATATAATTACACAAGAGTTTTCATAAGTATGACAATTCCTATGTGCTCAAAGGTATCAAAGTAGGTTCTCCACAAGTCATTAACTCCCACCATATGGAAAAGCTTCTGAAAAAGTGTCATTCTAGCATTATTGTATAATCCCATGTTATGCGATCCTTTGAGGGTGCTACTTATCTAATTCATCCAAATTTGCAATTAGTATTGGACAAACACCAACTAGTCATTGAACACCCCCAAGGATTACCACCTTCATATGGAGAGCATGATCACAACATCCCACTCCTTCTTGGTATCCTACCACCCAATGCGCACCCATATCATCATCCTTTTTACAAAAAGAATGAAATTGAAAAGATTGTATAGGAGCTATTAGTTGTAGGTATCGTCTATCCTAGTACCATCCCCTACTCTTCTTTGGTTATCATGTTTAAAAAAAAAAAAAGGCACTTGGTGCATGTGTCCTGGTTTTAAAGCTCTTAACAAATTGATATTCAAAGATAAATTTCCCATTCCATTCATTAATGATCTTTTAGATGAGTTACATGGAGCACAATTCTTCATCAAACTAGATCTTCACTATGATTATCACCAAATTTGCAGGAATGAAGTTCATATTCCAAAAACTGCTTCCTTCACTCATGAAGATCATTACAAATTTTCAGCGATTCCTTTTGGTGTTTGCATTTCACCTTCCTCCTTTTAGATCCTCATGGACTACATCTTTATGACCCCTCTATGTCATTCTGTCTTGGTTTTCTTTGATGATATCTTGGTCTACAACAAAACTTGGGTGGCACATTTGAAACATGTGGATCAAGTCTTACAACTCCTCTATAATCACCATATATTCCTAAAGCATCCTAAATGTGTTTTTGGTGCTTTAGATGTTGAATAATTGGGACACATTGTTAGTGGGGTAGGTGTGCATGTTGATCCTAAGAAAATAAAGGCAATGAAAGACTAGCATCATCCCAAGAACCTCAAAAGTTTTCACATATTTCTTGGCCTCACATGTTACTACAAGAAGTTTATCCATAAATATGGTAAAATTTTCTCATCTCACCACCCTACTAAAAAACAATGCCTTCAATTGGAATAAGGTGGCTAAATAAAAAAAATTTAACACACCAGTCATTACCCTGCCCAATGTTGAGGAAAATATATGAAATGATCTTACTCAATCATTTTCAGATTCTGCTAGGCTAAAGAAAAATAGATGGGAATGTCACCCTAGGTTTAGAGCCATAAAAAATAAAATCCTAACTCACAAGTATCCATTACAAGTGCTTAGGTTAGTCTTTTCAGAATTAAAAGCTTGTTGGAAAATTCATTTTAATATGATTTTCTGAATATAATAGTTGTTGAAAACAAGTGTAAAGACAGAAGTAAGACACCAAGATGATAATCAATACATATGAGACATAAAGAAATCCTTTATTTCATTCCAATTCACCAAAGAGTAATTTTCTTTACAAAATCTCATACAGAAATTTCGGACCAAAGTCAAACTTAGACATCCCCGATGGAACATACAAAAGGACCTCTGACAGAAAATCAAAACTGAACTCTAAAATCTGGATCAACTTGCTATAGATTGTTGCCCACTCGACTATGCACAATATCCTTTGTCAGACATGAAAACTAATCCACAAACAAACAAGTCTACACAGACTATCAAAGATAGATCAACACCTCTGAAAAACAAGTGTCTGAATGATGTAATTCAACCTTGAATGTTGTAGTCTACAATAAGACCATATTATCATAAAAGAGAATTAGGCTTGTGATAAATTAAGGAATGAATGAAAACTGAACTATCTCAACATAAACGCAAAGAGAAAACCTTAGTATGCTTCTCCTTCTATCCTCCTCTTGTTCCTCCCTTTCCCTTTTCCTTTAAGAAAATTAGAATTGGTTGAAGTAGTTGAACTACCTCATTAGTTAAGTTACTAAAAACTCAACCAACCTTTAGTTAAAGGGGGGGGGGGGAGAGTAATAAATCATAATAAGGGTTTTAAATAAATAATAACTAGTAGGTGGGACCCCTTGTGACTCCCATTTAGCTCTTAACAATCATAACATACTAGTTAATTAAGCAAAATACCCCTCCTTGTGACTCCCATCATCATATTAAAATTTGACATTTTATCTCAATAATATTTGCAATTATTTCCAAAATATGTTACCAACATATCCAAAAGCACGCCATATGAAAATCTGAAGTCAACTATCATCAACAATAAAAAAACTTAAAATCCATATTTTCCAGTTTGTGAGGCAATCTTTCCCTTGTTGATGTTGTTATCTTTTAGTCCTTCTGAACCTGCCTTAGTTGTGTGGAATCTTTAAGCCTCATATTGTTGATCATATGAGAGCAATCGTCCTTCCAATGCATGTGGGCAGACACAGATTTATCAGAATTATCTGAAGATGTGGAAGGGGCAGTAGCGAATTTCTCTTTGTCAGGGGCATAATAGGCCTCAGTTTTCAGCGTTTTATTTGAATAACTCATTCATGTATGCATAATTGATCAGCAGATAGTTCCTTTAACAACCATACATGACAACTCTTTTAAAAATATGAAATAGATTTTGGCTCAACAACATATCAAACTCATGCAATTCAATCCATATAAATTGTTTCACTGTTGTCGATGAACAAGGGGTGAACAAAGGTTGTGGGATATGTGAGGGGTTTGTATTGAGCAAAAAATGATCAAATGATGGGCAAAAGGATTATGATTACTACTCAAAGATAACAAACAATCAACTATAACGTAAACCTAAGAATCATAAAACGGTGTTCTAATCACAAAGTTGTGATTTCAAACTGTTTCAATATATAATTCTCTTAACTGTAATTAAATTTTAAGAACGGGGAGTGAGAAACGGATGTGGGAAGGCGAGGGGGGTGTAATTAGTGAAAAGTGAAATAATAGTAGGGAAAGAGAGTGGGTACTATTCATAAATTTTAATTAAGTAATCCATAAAATCATTCTATATCAAATAATCACTGTGCTCAATTTAACAATCATTGTGTATAACTCAATCAATTTTGTGTATTACTTGCTCACTATTCACAATTAGATCATTAACCCAGCATCATCAAAACAAGATAATATGCCTTCTACAACAACCCGTAAGAGTTTCGTTCCTTACCAAATGTCCCAGTTAATGTTTAAAACAATTTATAAATGAACACATAATCACTTGTTCCATTCTGTTTCATCAAAACCTCCATTACTGTTCATGTATTACTTCAATCATCAAGAACAAACTCAAAAAATTATGCTCGATCTCTCTTCCATTCCACTTACACTTAAATTGTAATGAGACCACACTGACATAGAAACCGTGTTGATCTCTGAAATAATGCATGGTATCCATCAATTATACACAGTGGGCAATCAATAACCAAGCATCAATATTTTAATTTCAAGGACCTTGAATTTCCATTTAAAACACACCGACATCGACCATCATTTTAAATCATACTATGCTTGGAATACACAAACCATTCGACAAAACACATTCCATTTCTGTACAAGTTCAATCATTCTGAATCTAAACAACCGTAATGTTGGAATATCAATAAATATAGCGAGGTAGCAACAATAAACCTGATCTCATCCCATAAATGATCATATTGCAACCAAACCATGTTTAAAAACTCTGTGACTATCTCTGAGGGCACAACCAGAAATATCCATAGCATACACAGTTGATGGCCAAACCATAATCACCACGATTGAAATACTCCCATAGCAATTAAAACACTCAGTCATAATTATCAACAACTCGACCTAACATGTTGTAGGAATGCCACACATACCCACACATTCACGCACAATGTTGTGACTTAATCAATTAAAACAATGTTGGGTTATCAATTCAAAAATCACAAAGACAATGGCTGTGTATTCGATTTAGAAAATCATGCAATTAACCATGATGAGCTTATCCATTCAATTATAATAACAAATGCAATGACTAGATACTGGAACTAACAACACTGTCACATAATCAACGGGGCGAGCCAGAAATCAACTATGTCGACAATACATCACCAATCCATAACAACCAATAGTATACCCGACATGCCATAATGGTCTTCTCTATCAACACTCGGACTTGAGGATTCAAGGGTTTGCTCTGTGGACCAACACAAGAATACAAGAGTCAACTCCTCTTAATGGTGAAAACCTCTGAGACCAATGGTGCACACACAGGGAAAACCACAATTGACTTCATGGACAAGGTGAAAAATCCCATGACAGGAAAAGTTGTGAACAGAGGGGCAAGGCTCCACTTTGGTCCTGTAACGATACAAAGCATAGGGAGGGTATAACCCTTATGGCTCTCCTAGTCAACTAACTAATAACATTGAGATAAAACAGAGATGAGAAGAAGAAATATAACCCACTGCATGACCATTAGTAGCATGAACAACCAAATACCCAAGTGAATAATGTGTGGTGACACAAAGTGCTTCCAACCCATTAAACCCCATAAAAGCCAAAGACTATGTATGGTGATATGGATGCTTGAAGACAACCAACCACTCGAGACCAAATGAAACCCTCCAACTAAAACCAACAGTGATGACATAGAGCCTTTATGGCTACTAACACTCAGGACGACCAATAACACTGTTACTTCAAACATTATTGTAGAGAAATCCATCAACGATTCATTCCAAAAAAAAATCACAATTTCACACAGTTTCCATACTTAAGGAAAGCACAAACCCACACGTCTGGCCAATATCTATTTCATAACCAGAGCAGACTCATGGATGGAAAAAAAAAAACATACATGTAATCAAAAGCACCTTAAAAACACGAATTGGTCGAGCGGTTCTCCCTCTGCTTGAAAGTCAGAGCCTAACCACAACAAAAACCAATTGAACAATAGCCCGACTAGGGTGGCGGCCGATGGAAGGAGTAGGAGTGACGTGTAGTAAATGAACGTCACCTCCACGCTCAAACTCATTTAATTCCTTAGTACGTGCCAGCCACTAATCCAACAAATCATCCAATTGAACCATGCACTGAAACCAACAATCCTTAATTGCCAAGAGTGCCACCCACATCACATATTACTATTTTCAACTATACAATAATATATATCAAATATATTTCCATGTAACTCAATAAATCACATAGCTATTGTTTGTTAGTTAAGATTTACAATGATCATTTAAATGCATATAGTGTAATATGTTAGTATAGAGCAGTTCCTTTCTTTTACATTATGTGTTTATATTGCCTTATCTCCTCTCAATTTCCCTTTATTTTTTGTTACTAACATGTATCTTTTGTAGGTGTCACGAGTAATAAATCTAGGGATAAATATCAAGGTAACAACATATATCATAAGCCATTTTGTCATTCGAGTCTAGAGCAAGAAAACAACATGTATTATCCCTTATCCATCTATCATGAATAGAATCAATATTGATCATCAATCATTCTCAATCATGTAAGTGATGTTGAACAACAGTAAAACATCAATCAAGACCCAGATATGATCCTCCAACCAAAAAGGGGGTCCCACCTACCAGTATTATATATATATTATTAGCTTATAGTTAATAGGCTTTAGCAATACTTTGTGGGCGAAATACTCGTTGCGATTTTAATTGTCAACAAACTGGCGAATCCACAGGGAATTTTTTTTCAACAGATTTAGAACTCAGAACTCATGGTTTCGCAGAACAGAATAGTAAATTTAGAAGATATAACTAGAATAATTATGCAATAGAGGGAAGTGAGCGGATTTAATGGAAAAATGACTGGGAATTTGGGAATAATTCATGAAAAATGTTAAGTAGGAGGGGGTTTATCCCTGTATGCATAATCATTCAACTAGATTCGACTCTTTCTCCAAGGAGAAAAATTAATGGACCTGCTCTTTTATTTCTCAAATGAATGAAGAAATGGAAAGAAGAAGCGAGAGATAACCAATCTCTTTATAAGACAACAGTGAACGCAGATAACAAATCCAAGTATGTCTTCAGGGGAACATTGTAACAGCTGTGTAAGCGTGATTGTTATTGACTAACAATATCTTGCAGGAGTGTCACTATGGCAGAACTGATCCAACATCTTATTCTCGACCCAAAATCAATTAAAAAGATGGCAAAGCAATAAAAATACTAACCGAATAAAATCGCAGAACATTAAAATAGTAGGAATAAAGTGACAGAAATGTAAAAGGAGTAGGAAATGTTTAAAACATAAAACATAAATCAACTACTGTAAATAGAAAAAAAATAGCAAAAAAATGAAAGCAGAGCTAGACTACTAAAATACAAAAAAATTCAAACAACGTTAGGGATTTTCAAGTTGGTTCCACGTAATGCTTCAGGTGAGAACCATTAGTGTTGTAGGAAAACAACTTCTCCTGTAAATCTTTTTAGAATGTAATAATAGTTACCTAAGACAAAATCGATCTTGAAAGGACCCAGCCATAATTTTTGAAATTTTGAATGTCTTCCCCTATCAGCGTGAGCTGAATCCCATAGAAAAACTTTTTCATGGACCTTAAACTTGACAATCTTGACACTCTTGTTAAAATACTTCTTAACAATTTTCTGTCTCCTTTTAATGTTATCCAAAGCAAACCTCCTTTGCTCTTCCAAATCTAGTAGCACGTTTATCCTTTGTGAAACATCTGAAGAATTTAATTCTTTGATCTGTAGCATCAACCTTAAGGAATAAAGTTCCAGATCAGTTGGCAGGAGGGCTTCTTGACCACAAAAAAGTTGGAAAGGAGTGAAACTAGTGCTTACCTTGGCGGTAGTTCGATTTGCCCATAGGGCGTAAGTGAGGAGAGTGTGCCACTGACGAGGCTTGTCTTCGATGATCCTTTTGACGATTCTTACTAGATTTTTGTTGGTAGACTCAGCCTGCCCATTTCCTTGGGGATAATAATATGGAGAGGTGAAATTTTTAACCCCCAATTTAGCTAAGAATTGAGTCATCTTAGCAGAAATGAAAGCGGGACCATTGTCTGTAATAATTTCCAATGGAAGACCAAATCTGGAAAAAATGTTATTTTCAAGGAAAGAAATTACCTGATCATCTATGGAATGCTTAAGTAGGACAGCTTCATCCCATTTCGTAAAATAGTTCGTAGCTTTAAAAATGAAAACTTGTCCTGCTGAAGAAGGAGGATTAATAAGACCAATAAAATCCAGTCCCCACTTTGAAAAGGGAAAGTTTGGTAGGACAGGTTGTAATGGCATGACTGAAAGGTGTTCTTTCCCAACATTTTTTTGGCACTTGTCACAAGATCTCAAAAAAACATAAGAGTCACAAAATATTGAAGGCCAATAATATCCTTTTCTAATAATCTTGAAAGCGGTGGTTTTTGCAGAAAAATGACCTCCTACATGAATGGCATCATTTGAAGAACCATGAGCTTCTTGCAACAGGTTTTGTGCATCTTCATTGTTTACACAATGAAGCAACACACCATCAACAGATATTTGAAATGATAAGTCCCCTATAATGACATATCTTGCAGATTCAAGATGGAGTCTTCTCCTTTGGTTCTATAAATAATAAACCAAATTCTTGTACCATGGATGTTTAGACACAGGGAAGATCTGATCATCAATGTAAAAGAGAGATTAAAGGGAACTATCTTCTTCATCAATTTCTTCACCATTCTCAGCATGCTGAGCCAAGTGAAGGGCTATCTCATGTCCCTTGATAGTGGTAGAAGTCATGATATTCAAATCATGCTCATGGATCTTGGCAAGCCAATGTGCCAGCTTTCCTAAAAGATAAGTCTGTGAGAGAAAAAAATTGACAGCAGGTAAAGGGACCTTTACCAACGTATGCTTACCTAAAATGAAGTGGTGAAACTTTTCAACATCCTTGACAAGAGCGAAAGCATGTTTCTAAATAAAAGAATATTTAAATTGATCATTAGACAAAATTTGACTCATGTAAGCCACTAGTTTTTCATTTCCTTGGTCATCATTTTGCATGAGGACAATAGAAACTACCTCCTCGGTGGAATTAGTATATATCATAAATTCCTTCTCAAAATCCGACTTCGCCAAAACTGGTGCGGAATGGATCGCTTTATTAATCCCTTCAAAAGCATTTTTGACATCATCTGTCCAAGAAAAAGAACAATCTTGCTTAAGCAGATTATGAATTGGCTTGACCATCAGAGAAAAATCTGGAACAAACCTACAGACAAAGTTAATAACCCCCATAAAATATTGGACCTCCTTCTTGGAAGTGGGAGCAGGTATATTAAGGATAGTGGCAATCCTTTCAGGATCAATGCTTATTCCTTAATCGGAGACGATGTGTCTAAGGAGCTTACCCTCGGTAACGCCGAAAATGGACTTGGAAGGATTTAGAAAAATGTCAAATTTCCTACATCGCATGAGAACTTTTCTCACGTGAACAAAATGATCTGATCGAATTTTAGAGTACACCATTAAGTCATCAAGGTAGATCTGAATGATCTTACCGATCAAATCGTCAAAAGATATTTGCATAGCTATTTGGAAGGTGGAACCTGCATTAGATAAGCCAAAAGGCATACGTTCATAAGCAAAGGTACCCCAAAGAGTAATAAAGGTGGTTTTATATTTATCTTCCCTTTTTACTTTGATTTGGTTATAACCAGAAAAACCGTCAAGTAAGGACATCATTTGTGACCCTGCAACTTGCTGCAAAATCATTTCCATGTTAGGGAGAGGGAAGTGATCTTTTATACTAGCTCGATTTAATGTGCAAAAATCAACGCATAATCTGATCTGACCAGTTGTTTTCCGAACATGAACCAAATTTGAAACCCATTCAGAATACTTGACCAGAAAGATGATCTAAGCCTTCAAGATGTTTTCCAACTCCTTTCGAATAGTTTCTTCTAGCACAGGGTTGATATGTATTTTTTTTTTACTGACTGGTTTTATGCCTTCCTTAATGGGAATGGCATGTTGTATAAGACCAGGATCAAAACCACAAAGATCCTCATAAGACAAAGAAAAAAAATCTTAAAATTCACCAAGCAACTTGGCAAACTTCACTTTCTCTTCATCTGGACATTTGGCACCTATTTTAACATTATTTGGAGTCTTGGGTGTCCCAATGTTCAAGGAGTTGGTTTCACCCACCTTTCTTTTTGACTCCTCTTCTTTTTGTTTCTCCTTGTTGCCTACATCACTCGAATAAAATGAACTCTCTAGAGGAGTCAAGCCTTTAAGAATCTTGTTATCTTCTATGGATATAATCTCCTTAGGCTTAAAAGTTTCATTTTGAATAAAAGCACAAATGCTCTCATTGTTAGGGAAGACCTACCAAGATTATATATTTTCGGGGATATGTGGTTGATACAGAGAGTGGAAAGTACAATCAGGTCTGTGTGGTAGAAGTTTCCAATTAGGAGAGGTTGAAAAAAAAGCTAACTGATCAACCATCGAGTTTAACTCCCTCTTAACATGAGTTACGTTGAAAGAAAAAAGGTTTGAGATAAGCGCCCAAACATTTTGGGTGTATCATTTCATCAACTTGTTGCTAGGAGAGTAAATTTTACGTACACGATTCACAACAAGTTCGGAATCCCTGAAAACTGAAAGGTGACCACAACCAAGATTATAGGCGTTCTCAATGCCTAATAATAAAGTTTCAAATTCAGTGACATTGTTAGTGCAAGTGAACTCCAACCTGTACAAAAAGTTATGGATTTTTCCTACAGGAGAAATCAAGATAATGTCGGCTTTGTTACCTTCATTTGAGCATGAACCATCAAAGTGAATGTGCCACATACCATCATCTAAATCAATGTTTTCCATGGGAATGTTATCCTCCTCAGAAAAGATGGAATACACTCCTAGGTCCTCTTCGATATAGTTTACGTTAGGTTGTGGGACAATCTCTACGTAAGGTGATATCCTCTCTTCACTAAGGACTATAATTTTTTTTTTGTTTCGAGGAACGGATAAATGTGTTCCGTCGAGTGAGAGGTATCCACCTGTTAAGGCTTGTCAATCTCTTCCTAAGATGATTGAGTAATTTCTTATTGGAATATCAATTACCTAAATGTTGAGGGTTGTCCTTATTTTAGGATGAGCGCACAAAACTAAGGTCACATCTTTAATCTCACCTATGGTTGTTTGTTGTAGACTATTATAGGAGAGCATGCTTCTGGCGTTTTCATTTGTACAAGACAAGCCTAGATCTTCCATAATAGTCTTTGACATCACACTTGGGCCTGAACCGCCATCAATGAGGCAACAATGGGCAATATTATCCATAATATTTACATAAATATAAAAAGGTTTTTTTTTTACAAGGTATCTAAATTTATGTACACCTACTTTATTTATAGATGAATCTTCTTTGTTTACCTATCCATAAATATTGGCTACAATGGAATATTTTCCTTCCATGAATTGTTTCAGATTCATCTGTTGTTCAGGGACGACAACCATGTCTAGAAGGGTTGCATCCGATTTGATGTTGACCAATTGATCAAGATATTTTATTTGGAAGCGGGGAGGGGGGGAGTAATTCCTTGACTCTCGTGAACTTTAGGAACCTGGAAAATAACAGCGGGTGAGGATAAGCTTGGGCTAGAATAACTGCGGGGAGGCTCAAATTTTCCTTTGGGAGCATAGGCTTTGTTCCTAGTGTTGATGACCATGACATATTCTGGCTCTGCAAAATCTAGGAAAATGATAGTGGCTTCTGGTCTCTTACCAAAGATCTTATCTTTGTCACTCTTATTTACCTCACATGTGGTTTCCTCATGGTGTTCCTCACAGAAGTTACACCAACTTCGAGGCAAGATAGCCTTAGGCTAAAAATTACTTTCCATCGGATTTCCAAAGGGGTGTACAGAAGAGGATGAAGCTCTAGGAGTGAGAGGGGAGACATTTGCTTTTCACTCTAACACTATCATACGATTTTTCATATATTGGACTAGTTGTAAGAGGGAAGACATGTCTGTCTGCCTAACCGAATCTCCCTGAGGAAGACCAGTTCTTTCAAGATGTTCTTCATACTCTAAACAAGTATGCAGAGCGGAACCAAGATTATCAATCACTTTTTCCTCAAGCCTATGATGGTAGGGAGAAGGAAATGCATTGTAGTAATGCATGACAAAGGCTTGGTTCTAAGGCTGAATAAGTTCAGGGATTTGATTGTATAACTTGGTGAAACAAAAGTTGAAAGACTTTTTGGTCTCACCATCCTGATAGGTAACGTTATTATACTCCCATAACTTCTCTACTAGGCTTTTAAATTGCCCATAAGTGGATCTGAACCAATAGATCAACTCCTCCCAAGTAGATAGAATCTTAGGAGGAAGGTCAAAGAAGTCAACCACAACCTTTCCTTCCAAGGAATTTACGAATAGGCGCATGCAAGTATCATTGTCATTAGCTCCTATGTTATGAAAAGCATTAGAAAATGCCACCAGGTGTTCGTTTGTAGTGACAGTGTTATTTCCTGAAAACCTAGGAAGATGCTCTTTAAATTTAGGAAGTGGCCTAGTAGCAGGTGTTAGGTTAAGAGGAGAGGACACGTGCCACAGTGTGGTTGTGGTGTCTTCTTCAAACTAAAAAAAGCCCATACTTTTTAATGACTTTGGTGGGATTTGTGGTAGATTGGACAGGGACATGGTGGCTATATAAACTACCAATCACTAACGAAGATGAATATGGATAGGACGAAGCACTTCCAATGCCACCAGATCCACCACTAGATTCCATCTTGTGGATGATAGACGAGGGAAAGAAAGATGAATTGGATGAATCAGACAAAGTTCTCCTTAGAGAACTTTGTTGGGCAAATAACATAATGTTACTTCTTCCTATTTCAACAATAGGATTGATTTTTGATGATAAGCCTCTTCTTCTTCTAGAAGCACGAGAGTCTAAGGACATGAAAGAAAGGCCAAGACTGGAGGAACAAGGAAGCTACTGCTGATTCTAGGATTTCTACGTCTAGCTTCCCAACGTTCTTGTGCACTAATATCTCGTTCAATTGCTACCCAAGAATGGTTAAGCTCAGCACGGGTATTGGCAGTGTCTGAAATGGTATTAAACAAATTCAAAGAAATTCTAGTCTGATCTTGAAGACTAGGCTCAACATTGGGCTACCTTGCAACAGGCATAGTCATTAAGAAATAAAACAGTCAAAGAATCAATATCAGAAAAATAGATGTATCGATGAAAATCGAGTATAAAAATTAACCAGAGAGATATCGAAGATGTCCCCAGTATGGTCGCCAAATAAATGTTGAGGAAAAGATATGAAATGATCTTACTTAGGCATTTTCAGATTCTACTTGGATAAAGAAAAATAGACGGGAATATCACCCTAGGTTTATAGCAATAAAAAATAAAATCATATCTCACAAGTATCCACTACAAGTGCTTAGGCTAGTCTTTTCACAATTAAAAGCTTGTTGGAAAATTCATTTTAATATGATTTTCTGAATAGAATAGTTGCTGGAAAAAAGTGTAAAGACAAAAGTAAGACACCAAGATGATAATCAAGACAGATGAGACATAAAGAAATCCTTTATTTCATTTCAATTCTGACGCCTACCTGCCCTCGACGGCACGGTCGCCTTCACTAGGACCTTCAACGACTCGGCCCGAAGAGTCGATGCTCTTCCAACTCCCCTCGGGAGCCTTTGTTGCCCACGGGATGCTCCTCCACGATCTCCTCTTCACGTATCGGAAGATCGGGTCTCGCGATATCGCGAGTTTTGCAACACTCTCCTCGTGCAATCAAACACCGAAACCCCGATCCCCGATGTCAACGGTCAACGGACCCAGTCCTGTCGGGGATTTCCCTATCGGGAAATCGACGTATGAAAGGTAGCGATTCACTCACCTTCCACAACTCCGAACGCCGATGCGCGATGCCACGTGTAGTCCACTATACCTTTGGGCCCCACGCTGTCACGTCCACCTCAGAATTTCGCGGATCGCAAACCCACAATGCAAAGTTCCTTACTGCTGGAACCCCCAAATGTCGAACCCTTGANATGTGGTTCTTGCACTTGCCAACCCCGATATGTCGATGTGCACTGGTAAGGAGTTCTTTCGTGCACCTGCGAGTTAACCCTCCTTCTTCTTGCTAATGCTGAAGTCTAAATGTGAATAATCAATCAACAATACAACGAAGGGTGCCTATATTCTGTTTTCCCTCTCGAAAGCTAAACTGTCTAATCTACAATAAATTTCTATCTAACAGCCTTAATAGTATTTAA
>SNQJ01S0018218.1:74154-110161 GCA_010110895.2 Picea sitchensis
CTGCACAAGCTCTCTACTCTGCTCCCTCTTCTTCTTGCTAATGTTGAAGTCTAAATGTGAATAATCAATCAACAATACAACGGAGGGTGCCTATATTCCGTTTTCCCTCTCGAAAGCTAAACTTTCTAATCTACAATAAATTTCTATCTAACAGCCTTAATAGTATTTAATGCCTTCCTATCTATAACATAATACAAGTGCGCCCGGCTTTGAATGTCTTTTGTTAAACGGCGATGCAACAATTACCAAAGTAGAATTCAAAATTTGGGGTTCGCTGGCTTGTCCAGCTGTATGTTCTCTTCCCACGCTTTGGCTCGCTTGATAGGTGAGCGATGCTCCTGCATCAAATTCACCAAAGAGTCATTTTCTTTACAAAATCTCATATAGAAATTTTGGACCAAAGTCAAACTTAGACATCCCCGATGGAACATACAAAAGGACCTCTGATAGAAAATCAAAACTAAACTCTAAAAGCTGGATCAACTTGCCACATATTTTTTCCCACTCAACTCTACATAATAGCCTTTGTCAGTCATGAAAACTAATTCACAAACAGACAAGTCTACACAGACTATCAAAGATAGATCAACACCTCTGAAAAACAAGTGTTTGAATGATGTAATTTAGCCCTGAATGTTGTTGTCTACAATAAGACCCTGCTATCATAAAAGATAATTAGTCTTGTGAAAAATTAAGGAATGAATGAAAACTGAACTATCTCAACATAAACTCAAAGAGAAAACCTTAGTATGCTTCTCCTTCTATCCTCCTCTTGTTCCTCCCTTTCCTTTTTCCTTTAAGAAAATTAGAATTGGTTGATGTAGTTGAACCACCTCATCCTTTAGTTAAGGGGGGGAGAAGTAATAAATCATAATAAGGGTTTTAAATAAATAATAACTAGTAGGTGGGACCCCTTGTGACTCCCATTTAGCTCTTAACAATCATAACATACTAGTTAATTAAGAAAAACACCCCTCCTTGTGACTCCCATCATCATATTAACATTTGACAATTTATCTCAATAATATTTGCAATTATTTCCAAAATATGTTACCAACATATCCAAAAGCATGCCATACGAAAATCTGAAGTCAACTATCATCAACAATAAAAAACTTAAAATCCATATTTTCCAGTTTGTGAGGCAATCTTTCCCTTGTTGATGTTGTTATATTTTAGTCCTTCAGAACCTACCTTAGGTTGTTTTGAATCTTTAAGCCTCATCTTGCTGATCATATGAGAGCAATCGTCCTTCTAATGCATGTGGGCGGACACAGATTTATTAGAATTATCTGAAGATGTGGAAGGGGCAGTAGTGACTTTCTCTTTGTCAGGGGCATAATAGGCCTTGGTTTTCATCCTTTTATTTGAATAACTCATTCCTATATGCATAATTTATCAGCAGGCGGTTCCTTTAACAATCATACATGACAACTCTTTTAAAAATATGAAATAGATTTTGGCTCAACAACATATCAGACTCATGCAATCCAATCCATATAAATTGTTTCACTGTTGTCGATGAGCAGGGGGTGAACAAAGCTTCTGGGATATGCGAGGGGCTTGTATTGAGTGAAAATGATAAAATGAGGGGGAAAAGGATCATGATTACTGCTCAAAGACAATAAACAATCAACTGTAACATAAACCTAAGAATAATAAAACAATGTTCCAATCACGAAGTTGTGATTTCAAACTGTTTCAATATAGAATTCTCTTAACTGTAATTAAATTTAAAGAACAAGTAGTGAGAAATGGATGTGGAAAGGTTAAGGGGGTGTAATTAGTGAAAAGAGAAATAATGGTAGGGAAAGAGAGCGAGTATTATTCATAAAGTTTAATTAAGTAATCCATAAAATCATTCTATATCAAATAATCATTGTGCTCAATTTAACAATCATTGTGTATCACTCAATCAATTTTGTGTATTACTTGCTCACTGTTCACAATTAGATCATTAACCCAACGTCATCAAAACAAGAGAATATGCCTTCTACAACAACCTGTAAGAGTTTTGTTCCTTACGAAATGTCCCAGTTAACGTTTAAAACAATTTCTAAATGAACACACAATCACTTGTTCCATTTTGTTTCATCAAAACCTCCATTAATGTCCATGTATTACTTCAATCATCAAGAACAGACTCAAAAAATCATGCTCAATCTCTCTTCCATTTCGCTTACACTTAAATTGTAATGAGACCACATTGACACAGAAACTGCGCTGATCTATGAAATAATGCATGGTATCCATCAATTAAACACAGTAAGAAATCACTAAAAAACCATCAATATTTTAATTTCAAGGACCCCGACTTTCCATTTAAAAGACACCAACAACAACCATCATTTCAGCTCATACTATGCTTGAAATACATAGACCATTCGACAAAACGTAGACTATTTCTGTACAGGTTCAATCATTCTGAATCTAAACAACCATAATTCTGGGCTATCAATAAATATAGCAGGGTAGAAACAATAAACCTAATCTCATCCCATAAATGATCAAATTGCAACTAAACCATGTTTAAAAACTCCATGACTATCTCTGAGGGCACAACCAGAAATATCCATAGAATACACAGTGGATGGCCAAATCATAATCACCATGATTGCAATACTCCCATAGAAATTAAAACACTTAGTCATAATAATCAACAACTCGACCTAACATGATGTAGGAATGCCACACATACCCATGCATTCACGCACAATGCTATGACTTAATCAATTAAAAATAGTGTTGGGTTATCAATTCAAAAATCACAAGGACAACGACTGTGTATTCGATTTAGCAAATCATCCAATTAACCCTGCTGAGATTATCCATTCAATTATAATAACAAATGCAGTGACTAGATACCAAAACTTACAACATTGTCACATAATCAACAGGGCGAGCCAGAAATAAACTCTGTCGACAATACATCACTAGTCCATAACAACCAATAGTATACCCAATAGGCCATAACAGTCTTCTCTATCAACACTCTAACTTGAGGATTCAAGGGTTTGCTATGTGGACCAACACAGGAAAACTAGAGTCGACTACTCTTAATGGTGAAAAATTTTGAGACCAATGGTGCACACACAGGGAAAACCACAATTGACTTCGTGGACAGGGTGACAAATCCCATGACAGGAGAAGCTATGAACAGAGGGGCAAGGCTCCACTTTGGTCCTGTGATGATACTTAGCATAGGTAGGGTATAACCCTCATGGCTCTCCTATCCAACCAACTAACAACTTTGAGATAAAAAGCTGATAAGAAGCAATATAACCCACTGCGCGACCATTAGTAGCATGAACAACCTAATACCCAAGTGAATAATGTGTGGTGACATAAAGCGCTTCCAACCCATTAAACCCTATAAAATCCAAAGATTGGGTATGGTGATACAAATGCATGAAGATAGTCAGCCACTCAAGACCAAATGAAACCATCCAACTAAAACCAACAGGGATGACAGAGAGCCTTTATGGCTGCTAACACTCAGGACGACCAATAACACTATGACTTCAAACATTATTGCAAAGAAATCCATCAACGATTCATTCCAGAAAAAACCACAATTTCACACAGTTCCATACTTAAGGAAATCACAAACCCATACGTCTGAGCCAATATCTATTTCATAGCTAGAGCAAACTCAAGGATGGCAAAAAAAAAAAAACATATATGTAATCAAAAGCACCTTAAAAACGCAAATTGATCGAGCGGTTCTCCCTCTGCTTGAAAGTCGGAGCCTAACCACAGAAAAACCCAGTTGATCAATAGCCTGACTAGGGTGGCGGCCGATGGAAGGAGTAGGAGTGACGTGCAATAAATGCACGTCACCTCCATGCTCAAACTCATTTAGTTCCTTGATATGCGCTAGCCACTAATCCAACAAATCATCCAATTGAACCATGCACTGAAGCCAACAATACTTAATTGCCAAGAACGCCACCCACATCACATATTACTATTTTCAACTATACAGTAATATATATCAACTATATTTCCATGTAACTCAATAAATCATAACTATTTTTTGTTAGCTAAGATTTACAACGATCATTTAAATGCATATAGTGTAATATGTTAGTATAGACCAGTTCCTTTCTATTACATTCTTTGTTTATATTGCCTTATCTCATCTCAATTTCACTTTATTTGTTGTTACTAACATGTATCTTTTTCAGGTGTCACGAGTAATAAATCCAGGGATAAATAGCAAGGTAACAACATATATCATAAGCTATTATGTCATTCAAGTCTAGAGCAAGAAAACAACATGTATTATCCCTTATCCATCTGTCGTGAATAGAATCAATATTGATCATCAATCATTCTCAATCCTGTAAGCGGTGTTGAACAACAGTAAAACATCAATCAATACCCAGATCTGATCCTTCAACCAACAAGGGGGTCCCACCTACCATTATTATATTTATATTATTAGCTTATATTTAATAGGCTTTAGCAATACTTTGCGGGTGAAATCCTTGTTGCGATTTTAATCATCAACACCGGACTTCAAGAAGTATTTTGTTTTGAAATGTGATGCCTTGGGAAAATGGATTGGGGTTGTGTTAATTCAAGAGGGACACCTACTTACCTTCATTAGCAGGTAATTATCTGATAGAAACTTGAACAAATCCACATGTGATAAGGAAATGTTGGATATTATTCATGCAATTGATATGTGACATCCTTTCTTGTTGAGACATCATTTCCAGATTAAAACAAATCATCATATCTTGAAACATTTACTAGAATAGAGGTTGTCCTCCCCAAAGAAATAAAAGTGGGTCATAAAAATCTTAGGATATGACTATGAGATTATCTACAAGAAGGGAAACAAAAATGTGGTGGTTGATTCTCTGTCTAGGAAGTATGAGGAGGAAGGGTCCCTATTTTCCTTATCTTTCCTAGTGCCCAATTGGCTATAGGTGGTATGACAAGAATGGTCAATAAATGCCAATATCATGCACACAATAAACTAGCTACAAGTTAACCCACAAGCACACCTAGGTTAGATTTGGTAGGGTGATGAGCTCCACTATAAAGGCCATATTTTTTGGTTCGAGATTCCTCATTTAAATCCAATTTTTTATATGAATTACACTCTTCTCCCACTATAACACACCCACTACGGAATTCAAAAAATTTCGGCCTTTTTCATCTTTTCTCCGATGAAAAGAATTCCCCGAATCCCTATGGGACCTGATACAGACCTTGCCATCCCTTATCCATACTCATATGATCGGCGGCTATGACCACAGGTCTTACCGGAGAGGTGCTCCCGGCTTTCGCGATTCAAAAAAATCATGATGCATGTATTCCCTTGTTCATTTCGGGGTTTCATCCATCAGAATTTCGTGTCTAGCGAACACGAGGAAAACTGACCTTTGGAGATCCCGGGTACCGAAATGCCGAAATACCAAAGCCATGTGTGCTAGTCCATTTCAGGACTTTGCCTATCGGGATTTCACGATATGTGAGGACAGGAGGATTTCGCATCCGGGTCTCCTGGAAGCCAAAACTCCGAAACATCATAACCTGTTCGCACTCTATCATTTTGGGATGTCGCAAGTCGGGATTTCGGGAGTCGTGAGGAAAAGAGACTTGCCTCCAGATATCCCAGGTGTCGAAGCACCAGAACATTAAATTCTAGTCACACTATACTCATTTCGGGGTTTCATACTTCGGGATTTCAAGACTCGCGAGTACAAGAGGACTCGTACTTAGATACCCCGGGTGCCAAAACTCCGAAATATCGAAGTCTAGGAATACCATTCTCTCTCGTGCAGGGTTTTTCAGACTTATGTCATCAAATCCTTCGACAGATTCTTGGGTAAACTTTAAAAAGGGTGTCCCTATGGGAAGATCTATCCAAGGCATTACTTGGGATAAAATAAGGGAATAAATTTCCCGAGAACAGACTTGAATACTGAATCTGTTCAAAATATACATATATGCAAATATATATATATATGTAGATCATGTATGGTCTTTCCAATATAAGCATACAACCACCATTTTCGATCAAAACACCATGCAGACATTTCTACACAGAAACCATTCATAAGTGTTCAAAACATGAGCATATATTCCAAGATATTCAATGCAAGACACAAGATATAAAACACTTATCAGAAGAACACTGGGTTTGATGCAATTGTTGAGAGGGGTGCTCGTTTCCACCCAACCATAGGCTCAGTGACTCCAAATGGATTTACCACTAGCCACCCCTGAGCTAGACCACGATGCTTGAGACTCTCTGTCTCGGTTCTTCAGCGATCAAGAATTAAGGTTACTCTCCTTCTTCTCTGCTATCGCTCACTCTGTATTTTGTTCCAGAGTTCTTATGATATTTCCCTACGATCTCCCTCACGCCCCTCTTCCACACCTTTTCTTTTCTGACGAGGTTGTGTGTGGCATGAATTTCCCCACGGTGGTCAGGTCTGAGGCCTCCACGAATGGGCAGTTCACCCCCATCCCTCATTAACTTCTGAGAAGCCTCTTCACCTACCAACCTGGCGAGTAATTCATTTCGGGGCTAGCGAGCCGCTCTTGGTTCTCCGGGCCAGTGAAGACCAAATACGGTTTGGTTATGTGGAAGTTAACGCCACCATTCCAGGTGCCTTCCACCACCTTTCTTCAGCCATCGTGGTCTCTTTTTCAGCACATCCCCCTCTCAGCAGTCCTGCAGCATATATATATATATATTCAAAATGTTAATTTACATTCATCGACCTTGTATACTAAGGTCCATTTAGAATCACACATTCACATCTTTGAGTTTGCCACAGTTCTTGGCCAGCATAATTATTTTTACAGACTGGGGGAAACAGGGTGTTACACCCACAATGGGTCATTTTGGACTTTAGAAAACATATGACATGATTAAGAATTCATTCTTTTGGGAAGGAATGAAGAAGGACATCTGCACCTTTGTGCTAGAATGTTATGCTTGCAAATGGCACAAAGGGGAAATAGTAAGGCCTCTAGGAACATTACAAACCTTACACATTCTTTCCACCACCATCTAGGGTGACATTTCTATGGATTTCATGGTAGTTTCTAGTTGTTTTTCTAAATATGCTCACTTATGTGTCTTACAACACCAATTCAAGGCCTCCACAATAGCATACGTATTCATGGACAATATCTTAAAACTACATGGCATGCCTAAATCCATTGTGATTGATCATGATCCCACTTTCACTAGGAATTTTTGGTAGGATTTGTTTCATCTTCAAGGTACCCAATTGAATCTCAACACTACTTATCACCCTGATCCGAAAAGATCTTTTAAATACCACGGTTAAGTTTTTAAAGCATGAGTTCATTAACCATTTAGGAATTTGAAGAAAGAGGAAGAATCAAATATTTAACATAGCAGCCATAAGAAGATATATAGATCTAGAAATGAACACAAAGAATCAGCAAACCATAACAACAAAGTTATTAATGGAGTTCGGCAATATCGCCTACGTCTCTGGGCCTTTGTCTCAGTGGGTGAGACTTTCTTATTTCTCTTCAAAGCTTCAAAATTACATAAAAAAAAAAGATTCAAATGGATTACAAACTGATCTGGCTGTGTTCTTCCTGATCTCTAGAATCCAACACAACTGTCAGAACTTAAAACGGATTAACGAAGCTCCCAGAAATGGCCCGCAAAGTTGCTCTCCTCAATGGCTTCTCTGCATAAAAATGGCTTTGACTGTCAAATTCCTCAATATTTCTCCTTCTTTGAACCTCCCTAAGGCTTCCAAGAACCTCTGGTTTATATAGGTTTCAAGTTGGTAACATCCTCCCAACTTCCTCCCAAGATCTGGCCTCAAAAAGAGCTCCAGATCCTCCAATAATTGCCAAAATCTCCCAAAACAAGCTGAAAAATCACTAGAATTCATAACCTATGGTTGAAAAACCCAAAATATGTGCATAAACAGGACCCAACCCCCGAATTTTGGGCCCTTGGTCGTAAGGATGCCCTCCATATGGCCCTGGGCTACCTGGCGCTGGTCCTTAGCCCCCTGATCTTGGTTCCTGGTCGTATGTGCTTGGCCATATGGTTGCGCCCTTATCCCTCCACATGCCATATATGGTTGTTAGGCCCTGGTCGTAGCCCCTGGTAGGACGGGGTTGGACCCTGCTGACCAGGGCTTATCCCCCATAATGTGCCACAGGCAACATTTATACCATATGCATCATTTATGGAACAAGCACCACCATTAGCCTAAATGGTCTGTCGTTGGTTACTTATTTGTTGCATATCTCGTGAGGTCCGGGGTTCGAATCCCCTGACCCATATCAAATTTTTTACCCAACCAAACTTGGGAAAATCTGGGGTGCCATGTGGCACTCTATGATTGGGCCATGTTTCACCCTGGGATTGGCCCATACTGCTAATGCAACATCCTAGTCACCTTCCCAATCACTACTTAGTCATATACCACGTGTCACTGCCATGTCAGCCAACCGTACTACCACGTGTCAGTTCATATTGCCACGTCATCCTCCATATAGTCCATTCACCTGCCACGTCAGCCTGCCATATTCCCAACTGTCATCCGTACAACCACATTTCCACATGTCATTGGGCCACATCATTGTACGGATTTCCATGTGTCATTCGTACAATGACACGTGTCAAATCCGTATAATGCCAACTCAACCTAAAAGTGACAAAAACAAGTGACACGTGTCACCTCCTAGTGATGCCACTTCAAAATGATGACATCATTATGATGTCATGATGACATCATTATGATGTCATGATGACATCACCTGTTTTACCTGTTGACATCACCTTTCGTACCTGCTGATGTCAATGTTGACTTTGACCAAGTTGACTTTTTGCATGTTTGGGATTTCGGTCAGAACGTGATAACTTTCTCATATGGTGTTTGTTTGAGGAAAACATTATATGGTCAAAATCAACGCGACGAGATAGACGCGGTGGAGATGGTTTTGTCTGATTCTGAGAACTTCGATTTTTAGGCCTTCCTGGACCCATTGTGGTTTGGATCCATTTTGGATCACACCCCCAAACAAATGGCTAGACAAAAGTAGTCAACAATTTTTTGGAAGCTTCTTTATGTGGCTTTTCTTCAGAATGACAAGCCCAATGGGTCCATTGGTTACCCCTAGAGGAATGGTGGTACAATACTACTTATCATAGTACTACTAAAATGACCCCCTTTGAGGCAATCTAAAGAAAACTTCCGTCATCAATGATCTTATACTTACCAAGCCTCTTTAAGTTTCATGAGGTGGATAACACCCTAACAACCTATGCTAAAATTCTTTGTACCCTTAATGATAATTTGATGTTGGCTCAAAATCATATGAATCAATAGGTTTATCTATAAGTTTTAAACATGTGAAGTAAGGCAATGCATACAGGTTCTTAAGAAAAACATAAATTAATCAATGGCTCATAAACAAAGTACACAAAGATTTACGCTGGAAACCCTTAACTGGGACAAAACCAAACTTCCTTGGTGCCACACCTATCAACTCTCCACTTCATTAATTTCACCATTCACAATACAATATATGAAAAAAATTAGGTATTCCACAACTACCAAAACCCTAATCCCTTAATCTAGGATCAATTTAGAATAATGCTAAAAATAGTAAAAATGCTAAAATAGCAAAAACCACCCAAAACAAATTTCATGGCGTTGCCCCAATTGCTTCGCGTAGCCAGGGGGGTCAATCCTGGCACCCCCATAGGACCCCCCCTCAGGTATCACTCGATGCACATGCCCACAAAGCGCACTACTAGGGAGGGATTGTGAGACACAACTGTCCCAAGCTCCACCTAGTCATTCATGTGTCCTACTTGAAGAAAGTGATGGTGTTATAAAAACAGGATCGTGGAGCAATAAAATAAAAAAAAATGCGGAAATAAAACACATAAGATACACAATACAATAGAGACACAGATATATGTGGTTCACCCAGTGTGGGCTTCGCCCACCAGAGAAATTGTCAAGTCCTTCCTTTTTATTATCCAACAAATGAAGGGATACAACCTACATCACATCCGTTGTAAATTCCTCTTCTTTCTCTCAGAGTCTCCTCTCTCAGAATACAATAGTTTCCATGATACATAGCAGCAATAAAATTTCCTTGTAAAAGAGGGTTTTGTTCTAGGGAAAAAAAACCTAACATAACTTCTACCATCAAATCTGTGACCTTATAATGAACGATCCAGATTTACTATGAAATTACAATATACATTTACAAGGCATTTTTTATTTCGGGTGCTTCGTCCCCATACCCCCATCGGGAACGCTATCCCCCGAACCAATATCGGGGACCCACTTTCCCTCGAACCTCGTAGGGGGGGCAAGCCCCCCTTGCAACCCCCCCACATGGAGGGGTGTACAGTCTTCATGGAATATAAACACGGTTGAAAACAAAGACCTATGAAACAGGAAAATAATCAGGCTCCACAAGCAACAGATGGGATCTAATTGCAGAGTTCAAACTAGCCTTCTCAGACGAGGAGGGTTTCATTTGGTTGCATCCCAAGGAATGTTTGGACAAATTTGAGAATTGTATGTTTTAAACCTTTACATTATAGAAATGCATGCATAGATTCTTTATAAAATAGAAATAAAACAATAACATTCACACATAGTACTCAAAATTTTACCTTGGAAACCCTTAACCGAGAAAACGAGCAAATGTTTAGAGCTACACCTATAGCTCTCATTATATTAACTTCACCATTTACAAATACAATATATATAATTCCACGAGTTCCAAAACCCTCATCCATTGAACTATATTAGATTACAATCTTTATTCCTTAACCAAAATTAGAAAACCATGGGCCAAAACCTCCCAAAACAGACTAAAAAAACACCCAAAAGCTTTTTGGGGGGGTCTTCCCCCCCCAAGTGCAATGTACAATATGTGAGGTTATTCGTGAAAAGAATATAACACATACCCAAAAATAATTGTCTTCACCAATGCATTATCTAGGAAGTTTGGATTCAATGGAAGGATATACAACCTAAAGATGCTACATGGTAACCAACAAATATTCTCCACCAATTTCCTCATCTCTAGCCTTGAGGACAAGTCTACTTTGCAAGGGGAGTGCATGTTAGGGTCCCACCCTAAGTTCCCTAGTTTGTGGAATATATCGTTACTTAATGTATTGAGGGTCATATTTATTAAATAAGGCCCCATGTGATCTTAGAGCGTGAAATCAATAAATTTAAGTGGCCCCGTTAAAGAAGGTCCACCAGTTAGTGGTCGAGACCTCATTTATGGAGCTCCACTAGGTGGTGAGGGTTTTGGTCAATTAGAAACTTGATATATGGTAGTAGAAGTTATGTAATTGGTTTTCAAGTGTATAATATTGTATTTGGATATCTTCTCATGTTGGAGGTTTCCCTATTGAAGAGGCAAGTGAACATTGCATCTAGTTATTAATATCAATACAAGTTTTCTTACTTTGGTTCATTTTTAATTCTAGTTCTGTTAATTTACTTTCCATAGCTATATTTTTTCTATCTTGCTATGTTTTTTTTCTTCCATAGTTATATTTTGTATGCTTTTCTCCAAATATTATGCTTTAGCTAATATGGAACACCACATATTGCTTTTGTGATGAATCATTATGAGGGTAAAGATGGAGTGGTGACACATTCTTTCTCCAACTTGCCTCCTATGGGAGCTGACCCCTCATAGAGATTGGTTTGGAAGCTACTTAATTTATGTGGACAAATGTTGTTTTTTCCTGATATTTACACATCCAATGACATTGAGGAGTGAACCTATTTTTGGAATTGGATGGTTGAAGAACTCTTGAAATTCCAATTGTTGGTGTGTGGAATTTATTATGGTAGATGCTTAAGAGGAAAAATAATTTTTGCTTTTAATAAACATGTCTCATGTGAAGAAAGTTGTTTACAATCCCCTCGAGGAGCTTGGGTTGTGTAACCCCAATTAACTTAGAAATAAAGAGAGCTTGAATTATTGTTTACATGGTGCAACTATGTAAAGGGTAGACAAAGATTAGATTGAGCCATGCTATTTAAGTAAAACATGGGGGGTTTAGTTAGTAAACCTATGGCAGAGAACATGCATTCATTGAATATTAAAGAATACCCCTAATTTTGTTTCTACCTCCCAAAATATTGTTGTTCATACCCCTTCCTAACACATCATTCCAAATAAAATAACCCCCTATTTTAACCAAATAAAGTATTGTTTTTTCATGACATTTTTTATATCCTTTATAATTCCTACCCCTAGTATGTTGATCCCAATATTTGACATATGTATCCAAAATCTACTTTAGAAATGGTGTTTATCATATGCTACATGATATTTTAGTCAAGATCATCAAACATGTTCCTTAGAAATTAGAAGACCATTTAATCTTTAGATTCCTCTCCTCAATGGGGTTGTAATCCACTTGACCTATCCTACAGGTCCTACCTAACATTTCCTTAGTTGGTAGATGAACGTGTTGGTTGCAAAAGTAAGTGGTCTACACATCCCCTAGGTGTTTGTTGGCATAGGGGAAGACCTAGGGTTCAACAGTTAACAATGCACCAACAAAACCCCGACTATCGAACCTTTCGGCAACACCTACGAAGAAGGTGAAGTCTCACCCGAGGTATAAGCAGGGGGGGTTACAAGATGCAGGTGTCTGTAACCAGGCTGGGACACAAATTTCTGATAAGAATACTTCGCAGAATATTATGTTTAACACTTAGGAAGTGACATGCACTAGTTTATTAAACCTATTAACACCCCAGAACATAATCAAAGATAAATTGGCGCAGTAACAACAAATGGAAATATACCCTGAGAACTTAGCACTTAGCATTACAAGTTAAATCTAGCATTCATTTACCCTTAACATAAGTAAAGTACTTAAGCAACAAAGGATCTATCTATTACACATCATAATCAAAGCACTAAGAAGATTCTTAACAGAAATAACACAACACAAAGCAAACCATGAGACACCAGATATACATGGTTCACCCCAGGGTGGGGCTACGTCCACAAACCACTTTGCCTATTTATTATTCACCATAATCTTACATTCATTCACTCAAGTGCACTAAGCCACAAAGTCGAGCTTCACACCAGAAAAAATAGTTGCGCACTAAGCACTAGATCCTCCTTCCAAAACTAGGTCAATGCACAGAGACAACTCTCTATCGAGCAAAAAGACTTAATGCACATACATTCCTTTGCACAAAGCAACTCTAACTACTTGCACTTAGCTACTTCTACAATACATCCTTCTTTATTTATATTTTACAAACCCTTACAATAAGGCCTAAACATGGGAAAACCCCATGGGCTGACATCCCATAAACTCGTTACAAAAACCCTAGAGTAACTTTTACTGGGTCCACATAACCCTCGAAATCGATGAAATCCACAATCTCAGCTCCGCTTGGGTGCTCCTTCTTCAACCATCATGTCGAAGTCCAAAAGTGGGCCAAAACTAACCAAATTTTCCCCAAAAATTGGTCAAGGGCCAACAGGCCCCCAACACTCACCTGTGACTCATCCTGAGTCACTCAGGTCCGTACAATGTTGCTTCGAAAGCCTCGATATTAACTCGATATGACTCGACTTGCTGCCTCGCATGAGCCTCCTACTCAATGAGCTCCTGGACTTTCTGCTCTGTAACAGGCCCTTCCAGGCATTATTCTACTACTGCGACTACATGATCTAGTTGTGAGCCTTGTCCATCAATCTCTTCGAACACCTTGCAAGCTTCATCCTTTACATGTTGTATCTTCTGCATTACTTCAATTACCTTACCCTAGAGGGCAGTGATCTATTTTTGTATTGTGCACTACTCTTAGGATATCTTCATCCTTTATACTATTGTGAGAAGCGTCATCTGTGCCTGCAATGAAAATGCTTGTTGTTGCGCCTCCTGTAACTACGCTTCTAGCTTCCTTAGCTCTGGATCCTTAATGAGGCGTTCATATGTCTGGGTACTTCTATCACTTAACTATTTACATTCTGAGGCGATGGCTATTATACTTGATACTGTGTTTTTAGCGGTCTCCTCCCTCTGGTCATGCACCACCTGCGGGGTACTCGGCATTGTTCGTGCCTCCAATTCTGTTATCCTAGCCTAAATATATTGGAGGGTCTCTATGAGCTTCACTAGTTGATCTTTGACCGCCTCTTTCTCCTCATGTGCCAAGCCTGGAAAAGAGCGACATGCTTTACTTACCTCTTCTTTGACCATGGCCTTCTCTACGAGCAGCTGCTCTTTTTCCCTCTGTAGCTGGGATTTTTCCTCCTGGATATTCGCCTAAAGCTTTTCATTCTCACTTTCATGGGAAACTACATTGTCCTACGTTGCTCGTAATTTTTCTAGGACTTCATCTTTCTCCTTTTACAAGGATTTTGTAGCCTTCTCCTTCTCTTCATGAGATCTCTGGAACCTAGCTTCTATTGCATCCACAAGCCTTCTTAATTGGGTTGGTTCATCCCCCAATTCTGCAGTTTGTGATGTGGAAGGCATAGATGGAACAGTAGGTACTGCACGGACCAAGAAATCGTCTTGCTACACTTCCTTCAATTCCCTCTCAATCCTTCAATATAAATCCTCCTGCTTCTCTTCGTATCTCTACAACATGTCTTCAGAAGCGTCCTCCATAGCTTTGCGGACCAGACTGATGTCATCCTTAGTGAGAGTGGCCTCCAACTATGGCTTATTGGCGTGCGTCTTCTTCCTTGTTGAAGGTTTCTTCGGAGAGACTTTCCTCTTTTGTGGTGTCACTATCCCAACAGGGGGATCTTTAGGTGGTGTAGCTTCACCTCCTCCTTGCTCTTCTTCTCCTTCATCTCCTCCTCCTTGTCCTTTTGCTTCATCTTCTCCTCCTCCTAGTGAGCCAGACCGGTTATCTCCAGAAGTGTTGTCCTCTTCATCACTCTCTATGTCCTGGAATTCAGCCTACTTTTTCCGCTTCTTCGTCCCACTGGACTATCTGACATGCTCAACTCGTGTAACTATCAAGCTTCCTATGGTGTCAGTGTCGGATAATTCTACATCGAAAACAGGTACAAGAAATTCCTCTAGCCATTCCTTTGTAATCTGCTCTGTATTTTCATATGTTAGCTTGTAGTATGACTGTAATTCCTCCTGGTGCTCATCTCTTCACGTGGTGATGTAAATGAAATGGGGATCAACGCAAAACTTCACTATGGGTCGGTACTGATGCAGGGTATGCGGTGTCATATGCAGGAATGATTCAATGGCGACCTTTAACTATTGATAGTATCCATGAAACACGACATTGGACTACCACTTCTTCGTCATGTCGTTGGTATACCACATGGTGGAAAATGGAGCAGCCAAGGGATCCGAAGGTTCGATATCTGGAAAAGTGGTTCCTTCAGGCATTTTCCAAGCGACAAATGTGATCAAAATGATCAACCAGCTATAATGAAATTCATATCCTAAGTCCTAGGCTTCGCGACAATCCTTCTCTAGCTCATTGATGAGGTAGTTCGCCCAGTTCATTTGCATTCCCTCCACACACTTTCCTGCGAGGTCCACCATGAACCCCGTGACCTGTGTGGGCCAGTTCTTCCCCACTAGCTTGCTAGGTAAGAGTTGGAAAGCGAGGTGTGTTGAAGGTGAATCCCCCTGTGGACAAGTGGATTCCCTCTTAGTCTCTAAACTCCTAAGTCCAAGATAGAAGGTGCTTAACATGGACATTGACTTCCTTTTAGATCTAATCAAGATAATTAAAGAAAGAGAAGGAGAAACATATGTACCTTATGAATGATGTTTGTCCTTGCAAAGTCCAGGCTGAGCTTCGATCTTGAGCTCCTTGATAGGTCCTGCAAAACAAACAAAAATACAATGGACTTCCTACTCTACTGAGATTATCTCAATCATAGATCCATCTACTGCAAACAAACTTATATGGAACAAGTACAAGTTTGAAAGAAACAGGACAAGCATTGATTATATTAATGAGAACAAGTAAAAGTACTTACAATCCTTTAAATGAAGGTGAAACAACCTCTTTCAGTTCTCCTTGTCCAACCGCTTTGCTCAATCAATCTCCACTGATTGCTTTGATGGTAAATCACTCATGAGATCATAAGGATGTAATTCTCAATTGTCATTCTCTGTCAATACCACTTATAGGATCATAAGTTTGGTATCAATCTCAATTCTCCATTCTACCTTTCACCATGAGAAGGCCTCCTTATATAACCTTGGAGAGGCCCAACCACTTGAGAGATATTTTGGATGAGTTGAGGATTCCTCTCCTTCAGTTGAGGATCTCCCCTAAGATCATGCCTTGACCATCTATTCGAATCCAACTACCTTCAGGATTTGAGGGATTCTTCCCTAAATTTCCTCAACAAACCCATAATTTTCTGAAAATAGGGTAGCGCTCCCCCATAAGGGTGCACAGGGTGCTCAAGCACTCCCCCAAAGAGGCTCAGGGTGCGCTAGTGCTCCCTAACAGTGGGTAGGGGAGCGCTCCTCTCCAAAAATCATTTTTTTAGTGATTTTTCCAATGGCAAAGGGCTTGTACTTCTTGCCAAATGATTTTCCTTCTTCCAAACTATCCTTCGAGGTGTCTTAAGTGTATTTGTAATGTCGTTAGGGGCACGACATAGGCAATATGGAAGCATACTGTTTGTGACACTTGCAACACTTATAGACAAGATGTGACACTTGCGGATAAGATGTGACACTTACAACACTCGTAATGATGACACTTGCGACACTATCGAAGTGAGTAATTTTGAGGTGTAACAAGGTGCACTACGCCATCCTGTATAGAGGCTACCTTGTAACCTCGCTTTCCTTTTTCTACCTCTCTGTAAGATTTTTTGATGCGATGTGATAATGAATGGTCTGAGGCCTTTTCTGGATAGAACCATTGAGGGTGAGGACCCTTCACACTTAATCTTGTGATCCAGTGGATCAACACCGGATCCATAATAATCTTTTTTTTGAGCCATAAGTATCCTCCATGATAGCATGACATAAGGAGTTTAACGCAAGCGTTGACCTCTTGGTGGCGGACAAAATGCGAGATCTTCATCATGTTCAACACGGTGGACTACGCCAACCCTTTAATGCATGGTTGTGAGAAAAGGTGAGGTTTATTTCTGGTTGTCTTCGTTAAGTAGTGGTGAGGAGCCAAAATGGCATAGTTATTCTGGACTCATAAGTTGAAGTTGATGTGCTTCAACATCGGGATCTTTCCTAACTGACTCCTGACTATGGAATTCCTTTCAGAATGTATGCAGTGAACATGGAGTACTCAAAATATCGAGGGATATTGTTGCAGTTAACAGTTCCAGCCAGAGGTGGAATATATTCATGTAGGATTGACAGGATCTGCTTCGCGTTAGAAAGATCACCGCAGTGCTTACTTCGTTGTTCATATACAGGGTTGGTATAGGTGGAACGACGTCTTATCAAAGGGGACACCTATAGTCCCATAGTCGACGACACTTGAATACCCTCAGATATTGGTCTGTCGTCCATGAGCTTCTTAAGAACTTCCTCGACAAACTTCTCCAATTCGCTAGGTTCTCCCAACATTCTAGCTTTTAACAGGCAAGAGGGGTAAACAAACGAACAAGCGGGGTCTAGTTTTCGATAGCACAACTCAACACTTGGACAATTCTCTTCTTATCTCAATCAATCAAGGGTAGAAAAAAGTGGTCCCAACGCAACGACCGACGACTTAAATAAGCGGGGTATTGTGATGGATCTTCCAACGGACAGGAAATGATTCCATCAATGTAAATCTATCCTTTATGGCATGGTATCAACGTCCAAAAGAAATCCATAAGCCCATAAAATCATTTTCTAATCATTATGGAGTGCCATTATAACGGTCAGGGCACCTCCAGCGATCATCTAACTTCGCCAGGGCAAAGTCCAAATCTGCACGGACCTGCCTACGAGCCTGCCTCCTGCAAGATTCCAGTCTGTGAAGTATTCCATCTGGTTTTTGTAAGTTCTTATACCTTTTCCAACTTAGATTTCTTTTTATTGAGCTTCCTTGCCTTCTTTTCCGTTATCTGAGTCTCTCTAATTGTTTCTGGAATCCTCTTTCCATTTTTATTCTTATCTTCCCCTAACGTAGTGGCTTCGCACTATTGAGGTTCCCTCAAGGATTCTAAAGCTAATATCCCTTTTCTTAACATTTCCTGAGTGGGCATACTTCTTTCTTGAATATATAGGTTCTTCAAGCCTTCTTGCATTCTTTCAACCTTGATAGCTAATTCTCTTGCTTTATGTTCCTCCTGTGTTGTTACTTTGTTTTGTTGCTTCCACTTATCCTCTTGTTCTTCTATTAGTCGGTCTATTTTCCTAGCTATGAAATCCCTTAATTCTTGCTTTCTCTTTTCTGTAGCGTATTCTTCTGCTTTCCTTCTTATCTAATCCTTCTCAATCCAAGTCTTACCTAACAACAATGGGAAAGGGGCGTTGTCCCCAACAAACATAATGACATCAAATTCTTCTTCAGTCGATGTTCCATGAACAATAATAGGTATAGTGGTAACTCTTCCACATAAGTTTATCATATTCCCCTTAAACAATCCTATCCTTCCCAAAAAAGGTACCATAATAGGATTTCCCAAAATTTCCCAAGTTTCTTCTGTCATAATGTTCACTTGTGTTTCTTCATCCAAGACACAGTTTATGTCGAAGTCCTCTATTCTTGCACTTATGCGTTGTTTTTCTTTCAGGATTTCTAGTAAACTGACATCTTTATGAACATCCATCGTTTCTTTCAACTGTAATAACGTAGTCTGAAATTCCTCTGACCCTTTCTATTTATGACTTTCTATCATGCCCTTAGTATCTTGATTTTTTAAATAGTTTTCTTGTCTTATGTTCATCCCTTCAACTTTAGCAATAATCCTTGGACAATCCTCAACCTCATGACCAACAAACTTACAACAAAGACAAATAGGAATTACCTTAGGACATTCCTTAGCAAGATGTACCGAACTTCTGCAATTATAACACAAAGTCAATCCTCTTTTTCTTTTAAATGTTCCCCAACCTTTTATGTACTGCGCACCTCCCCTGGGATCATAGTGTTGGACCTGCAATCTGCAAAAAATCTTTCTAGGTTCCTACATCCACTTTTTAGTCCAAAAACGATTTCTATGCATAGGAATAATATATATTTCTTCATTTCCATTAAATTTACTCAAATCAACTCTTTCTTTCAACTGTTCCCTAGCCTTCAGACTAGGACAAAATCTATCAAACATACTTAAGTTCACACTTTCAAAACAAAAAATTTCACTTATCTTTCTCTTGTCAAAGAACAAAGCTTGCTTCATTATAATCTTATATCTTTTCTTAAGATCATCTTACTTTCTTATCACAAAGCTTCGCAAGTCAAGTAGAGTACCGCTCACTTCAGCAGTAGATATATGCACATAACTCCTTTTTTTCTTTACTTTAGTTCCCATCAATCAAAGTTTCAGGTCCAGGCAACAGAACCATTTGTTGGCACAGGTGCAGACCCAGGGTTCAATGCTTAACAACACACCAACAAAACCACGACTACCGTCGCTTTTGGAAACACCTGCGAAGTACGGGAATTTTCACTCGAGGTAGATACAGGGGGGTTTACAGGACGCAGGTTTCTGTAACCAGGCTCGGACACGGATCTGTGATAAGAATACTTCACCGAATATTATGTTTAACACTTAGGAAGTGACATGCATTAGTTTATTAAACCTATTAACATCGTAGAACATAATCAAAGATAGATCAGTGCAGTAACAACAAATGGAAATATACCCTGAGCACTTAGCACTTAACATTACAAGTTAAATCTAGCATTCATTTACCCTTAACACAAGTAAAGTACTTAAGAAAAATTGGATCTATCTATTATACATAATAATCAAAGCACTAAGCAGATTCATAAAAAAAATAACACAGCACAAAGAAAACCACGAGACGCCAGATATACGTGGTTCACCCCAAGGAGGGGCTACGTCCACAAACTGCTTCGCCTCTTTATTATTCGCCGGAATATTACATTCATTCACTCTTGTGCACTAAGCCATAGATTTGAGCTTCGCACCAGACATGAGATGTGTGCACAAAGCACTAGATCCTCCTTCCAAAACTAGGTCAATGCACAGAGCCAACTCTCTATCAAGCACAAAGCCTTAATGCACATACATTCCTTTGCACAAAGCAGCTCAGACTACTTACACTTAGCTATTTCCACAATACATTATTCTTTATTTATATTTTACAAACCCATACAATGAGGTCTAAACATGGGAAAACCCCATGGGCCTACATCCCATCAACCCATTACAAAAACCCTAGAGGACCTTTTACTGGATCCACATAAGCCTCAAAATCGTTGAGATCTATGAACTCAACTCTGCCTGGGCGCTCCTTCTTCGATCATTGTGTCGAAGTCCAAAAGTGGGCCAAAACTGACCAAAGTTTCCCCAAAACTTGGTCGAGGGCCATCAGGCCCCCAACACTCACCTGTGACTCGTCCTGAGTCACTCAAGTCCGGAAAATGTTGCTTTGAAATCCTCGAGCTTAAATCGATTTTCCTCGACTTGCTGCCTCGCCTGAGCCTCCTAATCAGCGAGCTCCTAGACTGTCTGCTCCGTAACAGGCACCTCTAGGTGTTGTTATACTGCTACAACTACTTGATCTAGTTGTGAGCCCTATCCATCAATATCTTCAAACACCTTGCAAGCTTCATCTGGCACAAGGTTGTAGCTTCTGTGTTACTTCCATTACCTTACCCTGGAGGGTTGTGATCTGTTGTTGTACTATGCGTTTCTCCTAGGATTTCTTCATCCTTTCTACTGTTGTGAGCATCTTCATCTGCACTTGCAATGAAAATGCTTGTTGTTGCACCTCTAGATTCTTTAGATAAGGATCCTCGGTGAGGCGTTCATATGTCTGGGCACTTATATCACTTAATTTTTTACATTCCAAGGTGAGGGCTCTGATACTTGCCATTGTGTTTTTAGCAGTCTCTTCTCTCTGGACATGCACCTCCTATGGGGTGCTTGGCATTGTTTGGGCCTCCAATTCTGTTATCCCAGCTTGAAGTTGTTGGAGGGTCTCTGCGAGCTTCACTACTTGAGCTTCGACCGCCTCTTGCTCCTCATGTGCCAAGCCTAGCACAAAACAACATTCTTTACTTACCGCTTCTTTGACCATAGCCTTCTTTACAAGAAGCTTCTCTTTTTACCTCTGTAGCTGGGATTTTTCCTCCTGGAGCTTCGCCTGAAGCTCTGCTTTCTTGCTTTCATGGGAAACTACACTATCCTGCGTTGCACGTAATTTTGCTAGGACTTCATCTTTCTCCTTTTACAAGGCTTCTGTAGCCTTCTCCTTCTCTTCCTGAGCTCTATGGAACTGAGATTTTGTTGCATCTGCAAGCCTTCTTAACTGGGCTAGTTCATGCCCCAATTCTACATTCTGTGATGAGGAAGGCGCAGACGACACAGTAGTTACTGCACAGACGAGTCAAATAGCCTGTTTCACTTCCTTCAATTCCCTCTCAATCCTTTTGTATAACTCCTCCTGCTTCTCTCTGTATATTTGCAACATGTCTTCAAAAGAATCCTCCGTAGCTCCGCAGACTAGACTGATGTCATCCTTAGTGAGAGTGGCCTCCAACTGTGTCTTATTGGCATGCGTCTTCTTCCTTGCTGAAGGTTTCTTTGGAGATACTTTCCTCTTTTGCAGTGTCACTGTCCCACTAGGGGATCTTCAAGTGTTGTAGCTTCGCCTCCTCCTTTCTCTTCTTCTCCTTCATCTCCTCCTCCCTGTCCTTCGCTTTGTCTTCTCCTCCTCTTGGCGAGCTAGACCGATTATCTACATAAGTGTTGTCCTCTTCATCACTCTCTATGTCTTGGACTTCATCCTGTTTTTTTTGCTTCTTCGTCTCACTGGATTGTTCGACATGTTCAACTCGTGTAACTATCGAGATTCCTATGGTGTCAGTGTCAGATAATTATGCATCAGCAACAGGTACAAGAAATTCCTCTCGCCATTCCTTTTTAATCTACTCCACATCTTCATCTTTTAGCTTGTAGTATGACTGTAATTCCTCCTGGTGCTCATCTCTTTGCGTGATGATGTAAATGAAATGGGTATCAACGTGAAACTTCACTATGGGTCAGTACTGATGTAGGGTGTGCGATGTCATACACGGGAATGATTCGATGGTGACCTTTAACTATTGATAGTATCCATGAAACATGACATTGGATTTACATTGCCTCGTCATGTCGTTGGTATACCACAGGGTGGAAAATTGAGCGGCCAATGGATCTAAAGGTTTGATCTCTGGAAAAGTGGTTCCTTGAGGCATTTTCCATCCAAGAAATGCGATCAAAATGATCAACCAACTATAATGGAATTCATATCCTAAGTCCTGGGATTCACGGAAATCCTTCTCTAGCTCGTTGACAAGGTAGTTCACCCAGTTCATCTGCATGCCCTCCACACACTTTCCTGCGAGGTCCACCACGAACTAGGTGACCTGTGTGGGGTGGTTCTTCCTCACTATCTTTCTAGCTAAGAGTTGGAAAGTGAGGCACACTGCGCCATCCTGTATAGAGGCTACCTTGTAACCTTTCTTTCCTTTTTCTACCTCTTTGTAAGATTCCTTGATGCGTTGTGCTAACGAACGGTCTGAGGCCTTTCCTAGATAGAACTGTTGAGGTTCAGGACCCTTCACACTTAAACCTGTGATCCGGTGGATCAACGTCGGATCCACAATAATCCTTCTATTGAGCCATAAGTATGTGCCATGATAGCACAACAGAAGGAGTTTAACGCAAGCGTTAAGCTCCTCGTGGTGGCGAAAATGCGATATCATCATCACGTTCAACACGTTGGACTGCACCAACCCCTTAATCCATGGTTGTGAGACAAGGCAAGGTTTATTTTCAGTTGTCTTCATTAAGTAGCACTGAGGATCCAACATGGCATAGTTATTTCGGCCTCCTAAGTTGAATTCGTTGTGCTTCAACAGCGGGATCTGTCCTAATTGACTCCCGACTATGCAAATTCCTTTTGGAATGTATGCAGTGAACACAGAGTACTCAAAATCTCGAGGGATACTTTCGTGGTTAACAGCACCAACCAGAGGTGGAATATATTCAGGTAGGATTGACAGGATCTTCTTCGCGTTAGCCAGATCACCGTGGAGCTTACTTTGTTGTTCAGCTATGGGGTTGGTATGGGTGGAACGACGTCCAGATGAAGGAGAAGCATGTATTCCCCTAGTCGACGAATCCTGAATACCCTCAGATATCGGTCTTTTGGCCATGATCTTATTAATAACTTCCTTGATAGAATTCTCCAATTCGCTAGGTTCGCCCGACATTCTAGCTTTTAACAGACAGGTGGGGTAGACAAATGGACAGGCGTGGTCTAGTTTCAGATAGAACAACTCGATACTTGGACAATTCTCTGCTTATCTCATCCAATCACGGGTAGCAAAAAGTGTTCCCAATGCAATGACCGATGAGTTAAATAAGTGAGGTATCGTGACGGATCTTCCAACGGCCAGGAAATGCTTCCATCAATGTAAATCTATCTGTTATGGCGCGGTCTTAACATCCAAAAGCGATCCATAAGCCCACAAGTGTGCTTTCTAACCATTCTGGAGCATCATTCTAACGGTCAGGGTGCCTCCAACAATCATCTAACTTCGCCAGGGCGAAGTCCAAATCTGTGTGGACCTGCGGTTCCAGCGAGGTTCAAATCTTGTGTGCCTGCCTCCTGTGAGGTTCCAGTCTGCGAAGTATTCCATCTGGTTTTTGTAATTTCTTGTTGATTTTCCAACTTAGATTTCTTTTTATTGAGCTTCCTTGCCTTCTTTGCTATTATCTGAGTCTCTCTAATTGTTTCTGGAATCCTCTTTCCATTTTTATTCTTATCTTCCCCTAGCGTAGTGTCTTCGCACTTTTGAGGTGCCCTCAAGGATTCTGAAGCTAATATCCATTTTCTTAACATTTCTTGAGTGGGAATACTTCTTTCTTGAATATATAGGTTCTTCAAGCCTTCTTGCATTCTTTCAACCTTGATAGCTAATTCTCTTTCTTTTTGTTCCTCCTGCGCTGTTACTTTGTTTTGTTGCTTCGACTTATCCTCTCGTTCTTCCATTAGTCAATCTATTTTCCTAGCTATGAAACCCCTTAATTCTTACTTTCTCTTTTCTGTATCTTCTACCTCTTCTTTCCTTCTGATCTGATCTTTCTCAATTCAAGTCTTACCTAACAACAGTGGGAAAGGGGTGTTGTTCCCAACAAACCTAATGACCTCAAATTCTTCTTCAGTCGATGTTCCATGAACAATAATAGGTACAGTGGTAACTCTTCCACACAAGGTTATCATTTTTCCCTTAAACAATCCTATCCTTCCCAACGAAGGTACCACAATAGGATTTCCCAAAATTTCCCAAGTTTCTTCTGTCATAATGTTCACTTGTATTTCTTCATCCAAGACACGGTCTATGTCGAAGTCTTCTATTCTTTCACTTATGTGTTGTTTTTCTTTCAAGATTTCTGGTAAACTGACATCTTTATGAACATCCATCGTTTATTTCAACTGTAATAACGTATTCTGAACTTCCTATGGCCCTTTCTCTTTATGACTTACTATCATGCCCTTAGTCTATTGATTTTTTTCATATTTTTCTTGTCTTATGTTCATCCCTTCAACTTTAGCAATAATCCTTGGACAATCCTCAACCTCATGACCAACAACCTTGCAACAAAGACAAATAGGGCTTACCTCAGGACATTCCTTAACACGATGTCCCTACCTTCTATAATTATAACACAAAGACAAACCTCTTTTTCTTTTAAATGTTCCCCAACCTTTTCTGTACTACACACTTCCCCTAGGATCATAGTGTTGAACCTGCAATTTGCAAAAATTCTTTCTAGGTTCCTGCATCCACTTATTAGTCCAAAAAATCTTTCTATGCATAGGAATATTATACCTTTCTTCATTACCATTAAATTTACTCAAATCAACTCTTTCTTTCAACTGCGCCCTAGCCTTTAGACTAGGAAAAAATCTATCAAGCATACTTAAGTTCATGCTTTCAAAACAAAATTTTCACTTATCTTTCTCTTGTCAAAGTACAAAGCTTGCTTCATTAGAATCTTACCTCTTTTCTTTAGCTCAACTTACTTTCTTAGCACAAATCTTCGCAATTCAAGTAGAGTATTGTGCACTTCAGCAACATATTTACGCACAAAGCTCCTCTTTTTCTATACCTTAGTTCCCAACAATCATAGTTTCATATCCCGACAACAGAACCATTTTTTGGCACAGGGGCAAACCCAGGGTTCAACGCTTAATAGCGCACCAACAAAACCCCAACTACCAATCCTTTCGGCAACACCTGTGAAACAGGCGAAGTCTCACCCAAGGTAGAAGCAAGGGGGGTTACAAGACGTAGGTGTCTGTAACCAGGATGGGACACGGATCTGTGATAAGAATACTTCACAGAATATTATGTTTAACACTTAGGAAGTGACATGAATTAGTTTATTAACCCTATTAACATCGCAGAACATAATCAAAGATAGATCGACGTAGTAACAACAAATAGCAATATATCCTGAGCACTTATCACTTAGCATTACAAGTTAAATATGGCATTCATTTACCCTTAACACAAGTAAAGTACTTAAGCAACAAAGGATCTATCTATTACACATCATAATCAAAGCATTAAGCAGATTCATAACAAAAATAACACGACACAAAGAAAACTACGAGACACCAACTATATGTGGTTCACCCCAGGGTGGTGCTACATCCACAAATCGCTTCGCCTCTTTATTATTCTCCAGAATCTTACATTCATTCACTCATTTGCACTAAGCCACAGAGTCGAGCTTCGCACCAAACACGATATCTATGCACTAAGCACTAGATCCTCCTTCCAAAACTATGTCAATGCACAAAGTCAACTCTCTATCGAGCACAAATCCTTAACGCACATACATTCCTTTGCACAAAGGAACTTGAACTACTTGCACTTAGATACTTATACAATACATTCTTATTTATTTATGTTTTACAAACCCTTACATTAAGGCCTAAACATAGGAAAACCCCATGGTCCAACATCCCATAAACACGTTACAAAAACCCTAGAGGACCTTTTATTGGGTCCACATAACACTCAAAATCGGTGAGATACGCGATCTCAGCTCCGCCTGGGCGCTCCTTCTTAGACCATCGTGTCGAAGTCCAAAAGTGGGCCAAAGCTAACCAAAGTTTCCCCAAAACTTGGTCGAGGGCCAACAACGTTCGATCTGCAAGTTGGGGTATGTGGCCTTTCTTTAAGGACTTGCTATTACATGAGATATCTCTTTTAGGGTAACAAAAATGAGAAATTGATAAAGAGGGGGTTGGGGGGGGTGTAGAAGGAAACAACATGATCTACCTATAACTATCTAAAATCAATAAATCGGGTGGGATTAGGGTCTCTCATCAGAATGGATAGGTTTTATTCCATCAAAGGAAAAAAATCATAAATGAAAAATAACTAAGCATAAGTAGTAGCTCCACTGGGGTGATTATGTCGCTTATCATCCTTTTTTCTCCATGAAAACCTATATTTATTAGAACTCATAATCAATTTTAAAACCATTTCCAAAGAGTTTGCTTCGTTGTAGGCATGCCTATGAAAGAAAGTGGTCAAAATTACATTGTTGTTTCCATGCACCTTCAAGAAATTATTAGTAAAAATAGTGACATCCTGGAAATGAAATTTATGTTCATGTTCATTGCTTGTTCAAGACTTCCATGGTTCATTTACAATTTGTATATGGTTTAAGGACTAGATATGTATCACCATGGTCCTATGTGAGATGCTTCACTTACAAAAAAAAACTCATAAATACAAACTTGCTCACATTTCTAACTCAAGGTGCATCACCTCTTACTTCCAGCCTCTTGATGATTCCAATCAGAAAATACATCAATACTCGAATACTAGCCTTTTCAATTGTGTAGGATTTCAACATCACCTCTTTCTTTGAACCCCATGATGATTTCAGTAAAAAAAAAAATGATAGCTTACATAAGGCCCATATAGATTTAGGAGGATAAGATAAGATATTTTCTATGAAATTCCATGAACGTCTCCCAAGTATAGAATCTCTTAACACAAAAAGAATTTCAAACTCTACATAAATGATTTCATTACAAAAATAGTGTCATCTACAAACAATGTGCAAATACCATCTTTAAAAAAGATCCTTCAACTAAAAAATCCTCTAATTAAATAGGCCATAATTATAAACATCCTTCTTAGGGAATCATTTATCTCTTTAAGGTTAGTGTTGGATTACTTTCCTATAGTCTAGTGTTAAGGTCATCTAATTCCAATCAGCTACATATCCCAAAAAAATTCTTACTTGACAACATCCCCCCTCCCCTCCCCTTGAATTGTTTTCCCTAGTTTAATTTTAAAAACCCACTCACCCCCTTAATACCATCTAATAAATTTAATTACCTTTTAACTATATTTAAAACTTCCTTAGATATGAACCCACATGATATGATGGTTTACTAGTGAATCCCCTGTGGAGTAGAGTACCTTCTAATTCAAATACAATGGTTCAAGGCTTGCCAAAGTTTTGGGAGATGGCACTCTTTCAAACCAAAAACCAATTTACTTCTCTCTATCATGTGCAAATGATAAAATGTGCATGCATAAGATGAAATATCTCTTAAATGTTTTTCATTTAAAAAACCCAAGTCATCTTAATTACATTTGAAGGGTCTGAAATGTTTTATGTAGATCCAAGAGTGAGATGGATAGGTTTTTTGGTGGGAGGATGTCATTGTGTACTACCTCCTTTGTGAGGGATCATGGTTAACACATTTCTTCAAATCTAGAGGAATTGACACATGGTTGTGAAACAATATCTAGAATATATCAACCAACAAATTTAATATGGACTCCTTGATAACAAAACACAAGCAAGGACTAGCAAAATTTGCCACTTCCTTAAGTTGGGAGAAGTTTTTCTAGCATAGGAAGATTAGTTAAGATATTGTATACATTAGATTAGATTAGGGGACTGACTAATGAAGGGTTCTTTCAAGGCATTCTCAACTAAGAAATATTTTGAAAAACTATCTATGGTGAAGACAACCAATGAATGACTGACTGAGCAAGAGGATATTGAAGAATAATTTGTCAACAAATATAGAAAAAAAATTCAATGTAAAGGCATCACAAAGGAATATATGGTGTGCATGCAGAATTGCCTTGACATGGATCCTCTCCAAATTTCTAAGGAACATGAAAGAATGTGTGATCATATGTCGACTTTTGATGAACTAGTTCTCCCTTTAATCAATATGGCAAAGTATAATTCATTAGGGTTGGATGACATTTTTTGTAAATTTCATAAATCCACACTAGACTTTGTTACTTTAGCCCTACTCTAGGTATATAAAAAAACCATCAAAAAATAATAATTGGAGGGAATGTATTAACAATGTAATATTTAGGTTCATGGCCAATCTTGTGGACTTTAAACTCATTACCAACTAGAGACAAATTGGCTTGTTGAGTGTCTAACTGTAAAATCCTAGCCAAGGCCCTAGTCACACATATCAAGTACATCTTGCTTAAGATCATTCTCCCAAAGAAAACAAGATTCATTAGAGGGAAATTCATTTTGGATAGTGTCATAACAAGTGGGAAGGTATGTCGTAGGGCAAATGTCTCAACTTTAACACCATATTAAGTCTTCATTAAGATCAATTTTGAAAAGATAATGAAAGGTTGAGTGGACCTTCATTTTGGTCATCCTTAAGGCCTTGGGTTTTAACAATTCTTCATTAAAGTAGTGGAAGAAATATCTTCTTATAAGCCTTAACCCCCCTATCAATAAATAAATTAAAACAAAGGATGCATGGTTCTTCAACTCCATTTGACAAGGTTTCTAGTTGGCCCTACCTTTATATGTCATATCAATAGAAGCATTAGTCTATCTCATTTTTCAATGAGTCGGCTATGGAATTATCAAAAAAATTCCTCTTTCAAAGTAGGGTGTTGGGAAATTAGAGAATGAACACTTTGCATATGACTCCTTTCTCATTATTATTGATGACCATGTCTCCATAGATAATAATATGCATTGTCTCTCTGTATTTTGCGATGCATCGGGCTCCAAAACCCAATGTGCTAAATCTCAATGTTACATACAAATATTTTACAACCTTATTGATGATCTTAATAATAAGGGATGGACCCAAATCCAACTTGTCTATATCTTTAAGATCCTTGACTTCCTCTTTCCCTTTAGGCCTCAAATGAAGACCTTTGGGATGTGTTTTTTCAACACGTGGAATTGGAAGATTGATAAGTTGTTGACAAGGCTCATGGCTCTACTTACTAAATTTTAGATATGTACAAAATTCGTAGAAACAACCTATTGTACTAGTCCTTACGTTGGGTCCCATATACTAGTGCTTACTAGTGTCTTGAGAAGTCTTTGCATAACATTATTTCGGTCAATATATATTGCGGGGTCAAAATATTTCATAGAATATATCATAACCTATCTTGCACTCCCAAAGAATAGGGACGCATTGGGATGATTATTACTATACATACCTAATCCATGAGACTTTATGAAAAATGAGTTATTAGGGAATTGGGAGGTAATAAAGTTGGGAAGGTGCTTCCAAGGAATTTTATTTCCTTAGGAACTTCCCTAAGAAAGAAATATTGGGTGAATCTCAATTTATGAACTCTTATTGTCACTTTAATCTATGTTAGGGACCTAACCTCCCTAACCCCTCACGTAGGTAGAATAATATATTTCCATGTAATAAAGGCCAATATTNCTTTAGTCTATGTTAAGGACCTAACCTCCCTAACCCCTCACGTAGGTAGAATAATATATTTCCATGTAATAAAGGCCAATATTAATAAGGCCTAGCAATAAGGAAGAATAAGTCAATTGTAAGAAGACCTAATAGAAGCTTCCACTTCTAGAAGGATCTTCCTATAGATTGTTCTTTTGGATAGATAGATTTAACATAAATAGGAGTAGAGGGTATGAGAAGTTTTGTCTTGAATAATTATTGTAATAGAGATATTCTCTGCTGGAGGTTGCCCCCTTGAAAAGGCAAGTGAACATTGTTTCCTATCAATAAAGGTATAATTTTGGTGTTGTGGTTCCATATAATTTGTTGTTCTGTTGTTATCTCTGTAGTGTTTTCGTATTCTGTTGCTATCACAGTATTATTCTATGAATTATTTCTCTTTTTTGCTAATATAATATACTTGATACCTTACAACTGGTATCAAAGCACTTTCCTCGGAAGAAAATTGTGGGTTAATGTTTTTTCAGGGTAGAGACGTATTCTAATGTCTTAAAACTAAAGAGATTCGTCGTTACGTGAATAAACCTACGGTCGGGGAGTAATACATGCAAGAAATACATGTGGTACTTAAGTGCACATCTGTTGGCCACCCTTGTAACCCTTGTTGGTACCCCTTTGAGTGGTAGTGCATCAGAAAACACATGTATACGGATCGACCTCGATCTTGTGAATCCCTCTATAGATAAACCGATTGGACGCTTGACTATTATAGTGCCACCGAGAAAAACACTTGGGAAGATACTCTCTAGTACTTGGGTAGTTGGGTAGTATGGATAAGGGAACAATCTATCCTCCTTAGTTGGTTCCCTAAGATATTGGGCCGAGTACTACTGTTGAACCCTGCATGTATATCAGAGATCTATAGCACAAGAAAAACCCTTATCTGTAGAACCCTTGAATACTCTAACCCTTCGGAAGGAAATAGAAATAGAATAGACAATACCTGTTCTTGGTGCATAAATATGCTCAATATATTACACTCATTTATATGTCAATCTGCGATTCGTAATCGAAAGAGTTGTTACACTATATATGCCGAGAACAGGTAACTACCTATGTGTGTTGTATCTAGCTCAAGAAGGAAATAATTAATAACATAACACTTTGTTTCTAGAATTTATGAATGCTTCACACGACTATAAACTCAGAAGATAAAACCGATAACAAAACTTCTCAAACAAATACTCAATTAAAATCTCTTTTTTAGGTGACAAGTCTGTTCATTCTAGGCTTATGAAATAGAGAAATGAACTTAACACCGTGTTCCCTGTAGCAATGGAAAACAATAATCAACAATCAAATTTAGTCACTCTTAGATAGAAATCAATCACAACTCTATTCTATTCAATCAAACCTTCTTTAGGAAAGGAAACAACCAACATGATTGAGAGACTTCATTATATGGAACATGAAGGTAAGAGATGAAGTCCTATGGTTCCTGTACCCACTAAGAACACCACAATTGCAAACTCAAAATAATAACATTTAAGAAATTCTTAACAATCCCACACATTAGACTCTTATCAACTAAATGTTAACCTATAGAAGTAGGAAAGGAAACTATTTATTATGTCCAATGTCTAATTACTCACACTGATTTAGAAGCAAGTGATTCTATATTGAGAATTAAAATGTATTTGAAATCATTGACAACACACCACTATTAAATATACACACTTACACAATCACACAAAACATGTATAGGGAAATTTACCTTGGTTGGGGCGGTGGGCCCTTGCCAAACCAACAAGGTACCTCTAAAGAGATAACAGACTAAAACATTCTACTGATATTCATGAATTTCACAACAAATCATTTGTATTCCTTCAACTTGTATATTGAATCAACAATTCATCATTTCGTACATTATGACAATATGTATCATTCTGTTCTTGCTAGCTTCATTACATCCACAATATTCAATCGCGTATACAACATCCCTTGTAAAGAAGGTGATTCATTACTATCAATATCTAAGGATAATTATCAAACAGTTTTTAAAATATTACAATTGGCAATTCATATCGAATCTCTAGGGATGGACTTCATCCTCATGACACAAAGTGCATGAGTGATGAAGTCTATAGTGATCTCAAAAACTACTTTAGAGACTTCGATCCAACTGACTTCTTGGAATCTCCATCAACATACTCGTTCAACATGTGAATTCTGGAAACAGAGGTTTGGTACCCGACGAACATAGTTGCAACCATGAGTACCGGATTAGGTGCAAAGGCAGTATCGGAACAGATGCAAGACTGGTACCGGATGCAGTGTTGAGTGTGCTGGTACCGGATGTAGTGTTGAGTGTGCTGGTACTAGATGCAATGTTGTGCAGGTACCGAAATAGGTGGAACCTTGGTACCGGAATATGTGGAGCCTTGGTACCGGAATAGGTGGAGCCTTGGTATCGAAATAGACTAGGTACTGGATCACACTATAATTGCAGTATCAAATTGCACTATAGTTGTAGTACTGGAATAGTGAGGTACCAAATCAAGATTCTTAAGAGTCAAGTGATTAGGATCATACATAATCAAGCATTTAATCGAACTAACTCAAGAAAACTAAACAAATCATGCCTTAATCATAAGTTACCTCTCTATGCATATGGACAAGGTCATCAAGTGTACTTATGGAAGAAATAGTCAAGTATATACACATATCATAGGTAAAATAGGCTCAGATAGAGGGTAATATAGGACATTAGAAGTGTCAAAATGGAGACTCAACATTTCCCCCATGCTAAAGTCATTGCATGTTCTCATGCAACAGCATCAAAATTGATACTCAAATTTTTTGCAAAATTGAACCATTCCCCATCATTTCTCTGGTTCTGGGATGTTAAGACCAGAAGCTTCACTCCTTAGTTCCTTATTAATCACTCTGGTGTATTGGATCAACCGTAATAATTTGTTGAGTTTAGAAGAGACCTCTTCTTGTGCATCCTGTAACCTGACATTATGTTCTTTTAATTGTGCATTCTCTGCCTTAATGTGCCTATCCAATACTTGGTACTTTGCAACTTCTTGTTTCATATTCCCAATCTTCACTATCAATTGTTGTTTTCTCAAAGATTTGTCCGAACCACATGTGGTTGTTTTCTCAACCACCTCCTCTCGGGCTTCCTTTTCCTTTCTCAAACCCCTCAAGGTTTCTGTCACCAATCCCTCGGTCTCACTAATCGTAGCTCCATAGCCACTTTCTTTCTATAGAGAATTTGGGATATCAATGGGCTCTCTTTGAAGAGAAGGCACATGTGGAACTGTTTTCTGCTTGGCCATGCTTCTGGTGGTCCTCCGTATAGGAAGTGAGACTTCCACACATTTGTTGATAGGGGTGGAATTCTCCTCAAACAACTTCCTCTTCTTCATCTTAATAGTATTTATAGGCCTGGACACTTGTTTATCTTGTGTTGATTTGATTTTCTTGAAGGAACGAAGTGTGGATTCTGGAGTCTGCCCTTGCTGATCATTCCCTATTTCCATTCTCGAAGATTAAGGTGTAGGCTCTAAAATTTGTTTCTTTCGATCACCCCTCGTTTTGAGTTTCCCCTTGCTTCTACTTGTCATATTAGGAGTTTCTTCTAACTCACTAATCGGTTCTTGAGGAGACACAATAACTTCTTCAGAGGTCTTTTCCAACTCCTTAACCGATTCTTGAGGGAGCTCAACAGTGGCCTCAGGGACATCATGTGAAACTTCCTATTGATCTATATTCTTCATATTTCTCTTCTTACTCTATGGAAGTTGATATTTAGGACTCGAGGTTGGACTAGGTACTTTAGACTAGGCAGGTTTCTCCTTCTTATATGTGGTGGGCCCTTCTAGGATTCATTCTGCTGACACACTCTCCTTTTGACCCTTTTTATTTCTGTGAATGTTGAGGTCATGGGTATTTTCCAATTTTTTGGTTGGCTCTCGTGATAACTCAATGGTTGCTTTAGGAGCACTATCTGATCGCTCACCTAACTCAAAGTCCTTCCTCTTCTGTCTTTTAGCTTTTGGAATTAAGGTTGGACTTATTTTCTGAGATTGGGAGGCTTTCTTCTTTCTAGATGTAGTAGGCTCCCCTACAACATACTTTTCTTTCTCCAATCCCTTAATAAACTGGGATGATCTGGGTGTAACAATGGCTTCTTTACCCCCTGATTTCTTCTCTTTTTCTTTCTTTTCCTTTCTGCTAGACCCCTCACTATGTATTTCTGCTTCCTGATCCTCTACATATTTGGACATTCCTTCCTGAGAAAAATTCTGCTGGAGTAGTTGCTTCCAACTATAACCTTGTGTCCTCAAGGCATGGACAACCAAAATTTTTATTAGGCCATGGTGATGGAGGCTATTTTCAGGTTTCTTGGAAGATGATTTCACTCCTCTCACCATTTTATTTAAACTCATCCATAGGAAGTGAGGAAAATAAATTTGTGGCCCTCCTTCAAAATGTGATAAAATTTTCAAACGGTATAGGAAGGTTACTGCATACCTCCCTTCGCAGGTGATAAATATATGCAAACTAATTAGAATCATCCAATATTCTTCTTTGATGCAGCTTCAAGGAATGCCCTTAGTCCAATCGGGGTCTTGATGTTCTGGCCTGAGAAGTTTTTGACAAAACTTCCTGTCAACGATCACCCCCTTGAAGTATTTTTCTCCAGACGAAGGGAGGCCTGTAGCTTCTACTATGGTGGCCTCCGAAATCATTAACTTCATATCTCCAAATTGAACACTTTCTCCATCATATGTCTGCGCAAAAGCAAGAGAGATTCCTTCATGATAGCCTTTAAACTTCTCCAAAAATGGGACCCAACCAGCCTATTCAAATCTTTCCATGCAAGCTTGATATTCTGGTGTTTCCCTGTATAATTGGAACACGGACTCATGCCTGTCGACCCCCATTCTAGGTTAAAAAAATTCTTAAGGTGTATGAGGCACGAACAGAGGATTGAGAGTTGAGTATCGGATCAATGCAGACCGTGATGGAGTATCGGATTAGCGCAGACCGTAATGGAGTACCAGAAGAGGATAAGTATGCAAAATATACGAAGGCACGGGATCATAGTATGAATGCAGGTGGTGTGATAGTATAAATGGTAAATAATTCTCATATGGATGGAAAATCCATCCAGAAGAGTGTTTATAAATTGAGATTCAGTTTACAATGGTCACATTGAGGGTAATGATGACAAGGTAATACAAGTCGAATTCATGAATAACTTATAGACTCATATGAGAGTTGGCATCAGACCATATTCACAGGAGTGTTAGATAATGATGACAAGAGATGTGGTCGTTGTGACCGGAACTCATGAGTATGAAATCGGTTGACGTCATCGAAATCATGGTTTGACATGCATAAATATGTGGCTCGAGTCATTCGTGTTATCACTGAAATTTCGTCAGCACACGGCGACAAGAACTCCGCATCGTCAAAACAGGAAACAGTCATTCATGGCACAAGATTAATACTTCAGCATTGCAAAAGGGTCAAAAAACTATACAAATGACCAAAAATTTAGAAGGCGCTTTACATCATCTGGGTGCGCGCGCGTATGCGCGTAACAGGAACGTACAAAGCGCGCATATGTGCAAAAGGCGCGGCTGTTGGGTGAAAAACCCATGCGCCTGCTAAACGGCGCATTTATTGAAATTGGTCGGCCTCCCAACCACTAATGGATCGGCTCCCAAGTCGATTTGACACCAAATCTGAGATCAATCCTCATGGTGGGCTGGTCAAAGACCTAATTGTGCCCTAAATATCCCCTTTTCACATTCAAAAGAGGTTGCATAATAACCCAATGCTTGGCTATAAAAAGCCATGAATGACCACCATTTTCTCAAGGAATTCTTTGTATTGTTATGCTGTTGAGATTGCTAGAGACTCATTCTTTGGCAATAGACATAATCAACACCATTTCATACGCTTTCCACCTCTCACTAGAGTGGACAAGCTTGGAGTTCTTTCACCCACATTCTTCATCTTTCATTGTAAGGAGAGCAATCAGTTGAGGGCCTCAAGAGCCTTCCATTGGAGAGGGAAGGGACCCAAGTCCTCTTTCTCCAT
>SNQJ01S0018218.1:119999-139086 GCA_010110895.2 Picea sitchensis
TTGAATCAACAGTTCATCATCTCGTACATCAATATGTATCATTCTTTTCTTTCTTCTTGCTTCATTACATCCACACTATTTTATTTCCTATACCACATCCCTTATAAAGAAGGTGAGTCGTTACTATCAAGATCTAAGGATAATTATCAAATAGTTTTTAAAATATTACAATTAGAAATTCATATCGAATCTCTAGAGATGGACTTCATCCTCATGACAAATAGTGCATGAGTGATGAAGTCTATCGTGATCTCAAAAACTACTTTAGAGACTTTGATCCAACTGACTTCTTGGAATCTCCATCAGCATACTCNTACCGAATGAACATAGTTGCAATCATGAGTACCATATTAGGCACAAAGGAAGTACTGAAACAGGCACAAGACTGGTACTGGGTGCAGTGTTGAGTGTGTTGGTACTGGATGCAGTGTTGAGTGTGTTGGTACCATATGCAATGTTGTGTGGGTACCAGAATAGGTGGAACCTTGGTACCAGAATAGGTGGAGCCTTGGTACCGGAATAGACTGGGTACTGGATCGCGCTATAGTTGTAGTACCATAATAGTGAGGTATCGAATCAAGTTTCTTAAGAGTCAAGTGATTAGGATCATACATAATCAAGCATTTAATCGAATTAACTCAAGAAAACTAAACAAATCATGCCTTAATCATAAGTTACCTCTCTATGCATATGGAAAAGGTCATCAAGTGTATTTATGGAGGAAACAGTCAAGTATATACACATAGAATAGGTAAAATAGGCTCGGATAGAGGGTAATATAGGACATTAGAAGTGTCAAAATGGAGACTCAACACCTATTGCCATGCAATTGTGCCTCCTACATTCTGGTTTCGAAATTACTACATATTTCTTCCTATTAAGAATTTGGGAATTTCAACATTGTAGTATTCTTCATCTCGGAGTATAACTCCGCAGGAGTTAAAAAAAAAGTATGGATCATTTCGACACCATTATTTGAGCCCTATCCTGTTGGATTCCTCTCTTCTCCCTTATCACAGTCATACCTATAATTTTTCAGCAAAAAAATTATCGTGGACCCAACACCCTTATTTGGCCTTACCCCATTGGATTCCCCTCGTCGCCCTGATCGCTTTGATACCCTTCACCCATAACCCATCTTATGTGTGGTCCCACCCATCCCTTTTCATTTTCCCTCTTCATCATGGCCCACACTCATATCCAAGACTTGGAATCCCGCTTCAATTCCTTGTCCTCTACTTTCACGGAGACCCAACAGGAAGTGGGGAAACTCAGTGCCAATATTGCCACCATCAATAAAAAATGCATTCCTCCATACAAGAAAAAATGGAAACCATCAAACAATACCTCGCTATCTAGATTGAATCCTTCACTAACACTATTTGCGCCAAGCTGAATATCCTTGCAAATATTCCTTCCTCTGACCCACCTTTGCACTCTGAAGGTGAAACTTCCTCTAATTCATGGACTTTTCATCCCTGTCACTTTCAGCGTGACCTATGCCTTCTGCATGTGGATGTGAACAAATTTGATGGCTCGGATCCCATTGGCTAGGTAAATCAAATGGATCATCATTTCTCTTTGTATGGAATTACAGATGAGTTGGCCAAACTCTGGTATGGTGTTCTCCATCTAGATCAAGAACGTTAGCAATGGTGGCAATGGAGAAAAAATGTATGCCAAGGGTATGTGGCTTGGACACAATTTGTGGCAGAGCTTTATGAAATCTTTGACGCTGACACCAACAATTTAGGTTGTTTGAAAAAGTTGAAACAATCTGGCATAGTGGAATACTTTAGAGCGATTGTCTTTCCATACAGAGGGCATGTCTGATGCCTTTTTCCAAGAATGTTTTATCAGTGTCCTCAAGGATGAGATTCGTTCCCATGTCCTCGTGCTTCGGCCTCAGAGTTGGGTGGAAGCTAATAAAAGAGATAAGGAAGCACAACAAGTTGTCTCTTCTCAAACCATAAAACTCTCCTTTATTCCTCTCCCTAAACTAATCATTCCCACTCCTCCTTCCACTCCACTAAAGATCCAGAAATTGACCAGGGCAAAAATGGTTGAACGCCAACTCAAAGGTCTTTGTTATAATTGTGATGACAAATATTTTCCTGGGCATAAGTGTAAGGAACAAAATATTTTTATGGCCATCTTCGACGATGTTTCAGAAGATGATGTCGAGGCCCCCCCTGTGGTCGAGTCACCTGAACCCACTAACATGACCCCACCCTCCGACCCTCCCAAAGTTGAACCGATCAATTTCCTTGAATGCTCTCACTGGATTCTATGCTCCCTAAACCCTCAAGCTAATTGGTTACATTAAACATCGAAAGGTCATCATCCTTATTGACAATGGAAGCACCAATAACTTTAGTCATCATCGCATTGCCCAAGAAACTAATTACTATATCCGTGTATTCAATCATTTTCAAATCATGATTTCCAATGGTGGGTCCATGAAATGTGAAGGGCGTTGTGAAAATGTGTGTCTCCAAATTGGTTAATACCACATGAAATCTCATATGTTTGATATCAACATGGGTGGTTGTGACATTGTGTTGGGTGTTGAATGGCTAAGGACTCTGGGTCCCATTCTCATGGATTTGAAGGAATTAACCATGCAATTCAACCAGGAGGGCCAACAATATAAGTTCCAAGGAATCCCCGCCAGTTCCCCAAAGATAATTAGTTCCCATTGGATGGAAAAGTTCCTCAAAAAAGGTCATTCTGGAATTTTTTTTCAACTCCATGCCATTGAGACACCCTTTGTTCTGTAGGACCTCCAATCCATCCTCTCCAAACATCAAGTTGTTTTTTCCACTCTCCAGGGACTTCCTCCTTCCTGTGGTGTTCATGATCATTCCATTCCCCTTGTCTCCGACAACCTTCCTGCCAATGTTCATCCTTATCATCATCCCTTTTCCCAGAAAAATGAAGTTGAGAAAATTGTTCAAGAATTGTGCACCGCAAGTGTTATCCGTCCTAGTACAAGCCCCTACTCTTCTCCCATGGTCACGGTCCTTAAGAAAGAAGGATCTTGGCGCATGTGGCATAACTTCCGTTCCCTCAACAAACTCACTATCAAAGACAAATTTCCCATTCTTGTCATTGATGACTTCTTGGATAAATTGAGTGGTGCCCAGTTCTTTACTAAACTCCATCTTTGTTCTGGATACCACTAGATACATATGAACGAGGTAGATATTCCTAAGATTGCATTTCGAACTCATGAGGGCCACTATGAGTTTTTGGTCATTCCCTTTGGCTTGTGTAATGCTTCCTCCACTTTCCAAAACCTCATGAATCATATCTTCTGTCCTTTTCTCCGTCATTTTGTCTTCATTTTCTTTGATGATATCCTCATGATCTTGATTTATGAGCGGAACAAAATGAATAACAGACTGAATACAATAACATAGACATATGGAGAACAAAAACAGATATCTAGTGAACAATAAATTCTATTGAATAAATAAAATAGGTCGAAACTGTAAAACTGCAGAACTGAAAACACTTCCTCGAATGGTGGTAGTTATCTCTTAGGAGAGATGTGGCTTCTATGTGCATCCGTCTAAGAAGAATGATTACAATGAGGCTCCATAGGAATTTTTGACATTACTCATGAATTCCAAAACCCTAGACATCCAAAAACCTAAGCCTAGGAGATGAAACACCAAAAGTTATGTGGGCCCCGATGGGTAAGTTGGTAACTCAACTTCCCGGGCTCGTAAATTTTTCATACAATCTCCGATTTAGGTGTGCGATAGCCCATTGGATAGGTATTTTTGAGAAATAAACATTATGTCGTCAAACTCTAACTCTGTTTACTGTTTGACCGTGGAAAGCCAAAAAAACACTATTTAGGGCCCCAAAATGGCCCTAGAAGTACATAAAGATGTACTGACATGAAATCATCCAAAATAAGCTAGTTGGATTAGGTGGATGGCCACCAATATCCACCTGGAAGCTGTGTAGGACTTCAAACAACTCGGGAAGTGTAGAACCCACAATTAAAAAGAATTACAGAAGAGCGTGTTGAACTAAAACTGTCAAGAGGAGCTAGTTGGAACAGGTCAGTGGCCACCAATATCCACCTGGATCAGTCCTCCCCCCTAAGGAAGAAATGGTCTCCATTGCATTGAGTTCACCCATCAGGTGATGAAACTTCTGCTGAATTTGGCTCTGAGTGAGCCACTTAACTTGGCGTAAGAGCTACCCTACCTTGACAACCCGATAAAGTTGGATCCTCTACAAACGAGTGCCCTTGAACTGTGTGTCCACTATTTGATCAGTGGATGCATGTTCGATGCAGTCAAGGTTGAGCTCTGTTGGTTTCAATTGTACCGTGATCTATGAGGTGTCCAATAATGGTGGAAAATATGGTCGAAAGAGGTCCACGTTGAACATTGGGTGCAATCCAAGGAAGGGTGGAGAGTTGCGCTCAAAATCATTGCTACCCACAACCTTGATGATAGTGTAAGGCCCATAGAGAAGTGGGTGGAGCTTCTGATGGGGCCCTGTAAGGCACTCTTTCTGCAAATGTAACCAAACCTTGTCTCCCACCTAAAACGTGTGTGGTATCTAGTGTTGATCATGGCGCTTCTTTTACTTAGCATTAGCTTTCTGCAAAATCTCATGGACTTGTTGGCGAATTTCTAAATCTCCTCAATGAATCCAATGACTTTTTCAGCCTCAGAATTAACATGTAAAGAATGTGCTTGTGTTGTTGCAAGAGGTAGTGCAACATCAATGGGACCCAACGGTTGGAATCCCAACCCCACTTGAAAGGGGTTATCGCTGGTGGAGCTATGGAGAGCCTTGTTGTAGCTATGCTAGACATAGGGAATACTCACATCCCATGTACGTGGATGCTTAGAGTTATACATGCGTAGGATGTGCACAATCATCCAATTGATGACCTCTGTTTGACCATCGGTTTGAGGGTGGAAGGCAGTGGATTTAGTGAGCTTGGTGTACAACAGTGACCAGAGACTCAACCAAAATGTGTTGAGAAACATTTTCTCCCAATTGAAGATGATGGTATGTGGTATCCCAAAATGGACCCACACTCGTTCAAATAAATCTTAGCAGTATCTACCACTGTGATGCTCTTCTTGCAGGCTGTGAGAATGGCCATTTTCAAAAACTGATCAACCACCACAAATACATAATCATTTCCTTTCTTGGTGGACGAAAGGCCAGACATGTAATCCATCGATATGGATTCCCAAGGCCTCTCAAGAGTAGGAAGAGGGGTGTATAATCCTTTCTTCTTGATGGTTGGCTTGGAAATGGAACATGCAGTGCAAGATCTGATATACTTGTCGACGTCCTGTTGAAGTTTTTGACAGTAAAAATGTTTATGTAGAATAGCCACAGTTTTATCCACACAAAAATGTTCTTCCATATGAATGTAGTGAGCCTCCCAAATTATCTTTGAATGCTCGCTTACAGGAACACAAATATGGCCTATATGGAATAACAATCCATCCTGAATGTGAAAATCGGTGGCATTCACGCATGTACCCAAGAGCTGATAGGTGGTGACGAAGTCCAGATCTTGTTGATAAAGTTGAGGCCACTTAGATGCCTCATGCCCATAGGAATGGAGCACGATGCATCCATAGGAGGTCGACTGAGGCAGTCAATGACATGATTTATGCTCCCTGTCTTATACTTGATGTTTAGATGGAACTCTTGCAGGTAGTTGGACCACTTCTGATGGCAGTTGTTATACAACTTCCCCTACGTCTGTATGAACTGCAGAGGCTTGTGATCAATGTGGATGATTTTCTCCTTTCACAGCATGTAATGTTTCCATCGATGATAGGCTTGTACAATGGAATATATTTCCTTGTCATAAGTGGGGTATTTTCGAAAAATATTTGAGAGTGTCTCACTATAGTATGCTATTGGATGATTGTGTTGAGTGAGAATTGTGCCTACAACATAGTTAGATGCATCAGTCTCAATCTCAAATGGTTGTTGCAGATCAGGTAAGGAGAGTACTGGAGTTGAGCACAAGTGGTGATTCAGATCATCAAATTGTCATTGATGTGCCTTCCCCCACGTAAACGTTTCCCTGCCACCACCCTTTTTCACTTGGATGAGGGCCCATGCAATATGGGAGAATCCCAACAAGAACTGTCGGTAGAATTTGGAAAGCCCCAAGGAGCTTCCAAGATCGGTTAGTGGGGTCAAGGTTGTCTAGTCATAGATGAATTGGATCTTAGTTGGATCCACATGTACCCCATTCTCATCAACAATGTAGCCCAAGTATTGGACCTTGTTCATGCCAAAGGAGCATTTTTCCAAGTTGGTATACAACTTGTGTTGTTGTAGAGTGCTCAAAAACTGTTGAATATGTTGCATGTGCTCCTCCCAAGTTTTGTTGAAGATGAGGATGTCCTCCAAATACACCACCACAAAAGAGTTGGTGAAGGGTATCAATACATCATCCATCAACCTCATGAAAGTGGTCGATGCATTTTTTAAGCCAAAGGGCATGACCAACCATTTGAAGAGACCTTCTTTATATTTGAAAGTTGTCTTCCATACATCAGTTGGCTCGATGGGAACCTGGTGGTAGCCAGAATTTAGGCCAATCTTGCTAAATAACTTTTCTCCCTTGAGTTGATCAAGAAGGTCATCAATTCAAGGAATTGTGTACCGGTTCCTAGCTATGATTTTGTTTAATGCTCTGTAATCAATGCAGAGTTGCTAGTTCCTATCTTTCTTCTGCACTAGTACAATCAAGCTTCCACAAGGGGAGGAGTTGGGTTTGATGTGCCCCTTTTGAAGAATATCTTGGATCTAACGCTTGATTTCATAATTTTCCATCAATGACCGATGATAGACTGGTCCATTAGGCAGAGGTGCATTAGGGGTTAGATCAACTGGATGCTTGACTTGGCAGTGCGTCAGTACCTCGGTGGGGGAGGGGAAGATGTCTCTATACTCTTCCATGATCTCATCCACTTGATTCTACTGCAAAGAGAGGCTCTGCGTAGAGGCCATAGATGTGGTGGCGACGTTCATATTACTGTGAGCATAGATCACAAAGAAGACGAACTTCCCGATCTGTGAAATAACCTTATTGCATTTCTTAGCAGAGATTAAAGAAATAGTGATAGGAGGCACTACCTCTGGTATCCTATACAATTGTATACCCAAAGTAATAATAACATTGTGGGGTCTAGAGTCATAAACATCATGTCACTTCCACAAATATGGTTGTCCTAAAATAACATCACAAACTTCAAGGGAAGCAATATCACACAATACCTCGTCTTTAAAGGGCTTGATTCCATAGGGAAGGTGACAATGTTGGATAATGAAGAGATCTCTTCCTTGGTGAAGCCAGTCGATGGTGTAGGTTGCGGGTGCAATGTAGTCGGTAGGTCCAGCTGCTTGATGACCCCTGTTGAGATCGGGTTCTTCTAACTGCCGCTATCAACAATGAAATGAAGTGGATCCCCCTTTAGCCACATCTATGAGTGAAAGAGGCATTCCCCTTCCTCTGGTTCTTCTGGTTCACTTGGTTGGAATGTGGTGGTAGCGACAGTGGCACTAGGTTCGTCATTGATAATCCACTTTTCTCCTTCTGGATTTGCTTCAGAGTCAGAATCTGCCTCTGACTCGGAAGATTTTATCTCGGCCACCAATGACTACTTGCAACGACATTCTTCGGTGGTGTGCCAAGTGATTTTATGGTATTCACACCATTTTCTCGTGTCCTTCTTCAAATTCTCATTACTCTTCTTATATTGTGGCTTGGAATAGTTGTCCTGAGAGTGGCCATATTTGATCTATCGCTTGTTTTGTAGGTTGGGGTCGCCTTTGCCCTACTTCGGCTGTGAGGAGTTTGCAGATCCAAACTCTTGCCTCTTTTGCTTAAACTTATGCTCAATCTTGAAAACATATATATAAGCCATACCCAATGATGTGATGTACAGAAAATCCATTTCTATGTGAATGTATCTATGCAGACAGTTGTGGTATTTGAGTGCCAGATGTCGTTCAGAGTCTTTGATACCCAATTTGGTGCGCAAGGTATGGAAAATATTGGTGAAATCTAGTACTGTTTGGTCCCTTTCCTGACGCAGGGTGGTCCATATTATGTAATGGTCCTCGTAGCTTCCAATAGGGCAGTACTATTCTTTAATGGAATACCTAAAGGAATCCCACGTGGGGGCGATCACAAATATTGTAGATTCCTCTCTGGCCCTTTGCTCAGAGTAAGTATCCCACCCTTAACATGGGGGAAAACCTTGAGGAGTGAAAAAGTAATGTTTTCCCTATCGGAAAAATTGTGGACCGAAAAATACCTTTTGAGAAGATTTATCCATTTATCTACAACATCGACATCTATCAGTCCTTCAAATAATGGAATATCAAAATTACATGTACCTTAAAGCGGGTTGCATGGTTGCTTGATGAAGATGCATCTCATGTGGGTGTTTGTTGAAGGATCTGTGCAAAGTTGTCCATCATTTCTTTCCTTTGTCATGCAAGGGATTCCTCGAGCAATATTTTAAAAGGATCTCCTGCTCCATCATCTTTATTTTCATCCCCCATGGGTTGTTGTCGGGCTCAGCATGACCGATCTTGCAAAGGCTCGACTGGTTCGAGTCCCAACTTTTTGTACTCAGATCTTGTCGAGGACATGCACAAAGAAAAATAAATGAAGAGTACACCGCTCTGATACCACTGATCCAGATTTATGAGTGGAACGAAATGACCAACATAATGAATACAATAACACAGAGATATGGAGAACAACAATAGATATCCAGTGAACAATAACTTATATTGAATAAATAAAATAGGATGAAACTGTAAAACTGCAAAACTGAAAACACTTGCTTGAATGGTGGTAGCTATCTCTGAGGAGAGATGTGGCTGCTACGTCCATTTATCTAAGTAGAATGATTACAATGAGGCTCCAGAGGCCTTTTTAACATTACTCATGAATGCCAAAACCCTAGATGTCCAAAAACCTAACCCCAGGAGATGAAACACCAAAATTTATGTGGGCCCTGATGGGTAAGTTGGTACCTCAACTTCCCAGGTTCGTAAATTTTGCACACGACCTCCATTTTAGGCATGTTATATCCCGTTGGAAAGATCTTTTCGAGAAATACACATTATACCATCAAACTTTGACTTCGTCTATAATTTGATTGTGGAAATAAAAATAAAAAAACACTATTTAGGGCCCCAAAACGGCCCTGGAAGTACCTAGAGATGTGCTGACATGAAAACATCCAAAATAATCCATTTGGATTAGGTGGGTGGCCACCAATATCCACCTGGAAGTTGTGTACGGCTTCAGATAGCCCAAGAAGTGTAGAACCCAAAATTACAAAGAATTACAGAAGAACATGCCGAACTAAAATAGTCAAGAGGATCCAGTTGGAACAGGTGGGTGGCCACCAATATCCACCTGGATCACCTCATCTATAGTAAAACCTAGACAACCCATCTTGCTCATGTGGATCGAGTTCTAGATATACTCTCTCAGCAACAACGTTTCCTCAAACAATCTAAATGTTCTTTTGGAGCCTCGGAAGTTGAGTATTTGGATCATATTGTTGGCAAGGAAAGTGTCAGGGTGGATCCTAAGAATATTGAAGCTATGTAGGATTGCCCTCGCCTAAAGACTCTCAAAAGCTTGCATGGATTTTTGGGTTTAAGAGGCCATTATCGCAATTTTGTTAAGAATTATGGAAAGATTGTGGCACCTCTCACTGATCTCCTTAAAAAGAATTATTTCACTTGGACTCTCGCAGTTGATCAGACCTTTCAAGCCTTGAAGGTGGCCATGTGCACCACTCAGTTCCTAGCCCTTCCTGATTTCACAAAGACCTTTGTCCTGGAATGTGATGCTTCTGGGAGAGGAATTGGAGCAGTCCTTATGCAAGATGGTTGGCCTTTGGCCTTTACCAACAAACAACTGTCAGAGCGACATTTAGGCCAATCAATCTATGAAAAGAAAATTTTGGCTATTATGCATGCAGTGGATCTCTAGCGCCCTTATCTATTGGGGAAATGCTTCCAAATTAAGACAGATCATCAAAGACTCAATTATTTTCTGGAACAACGCCCTTCCTCCCTGGAGCAACACAAATGGGTGACTAAGCTCTTTGGATATGATTATGATATAGTTTACAAGAAAGGAAAAGACAATGTGGTTGTTGATGCACTTTTAAGAAAATATGAAGATGAAGGGTCCCTTTTTTCCCTCTCCTTCATTGTACCAGATTGGCTCCAAGTTGTTCACTAGGAATGGCTACACGATCCTAAAATTTCACATCTAATCCAACAATTACAGACCAATTCTCCAGTTTCCTCAGGGTACTCTTGACACAATGATCAGCTTCGCTACAAAGCCTGTTTGTATTTAAGTAAATCAGTCACAACTTAAATCCACGGTACTTTCTGAGCTTCATGCTACACCCACAACTGGGCACTCATGGTTTACCAAAACCTACGATTGGGTTAAACATTCTTTTTTTCGGGATGGTATGAAACAGGATGTTCACAATTTTATGGTATAATGTGATGTTTGTCAACGCAACAAGGGAGAAACAGTCAAATCTCTTGGCACACTACAACCACTTCTGATTCCACCTACTATTTGGAGGGATATCTCTATGTATTTTATTGTGGGCTTACCTAAATCGAGAAATAAGTCAGTCATCATGGTGTTCGTTGATTGTCTTTCCAAGTATGCTCATTTTTGTGCTCTTCAACACCCATTTACCACCTCCACTATGGATTGACTTTTCACGGATCAGGTATTCAAGCTTCATGGCATGCCTCATTCTATTATTTCTGATTGAGATCCCACTTTCACCAACAATTTTTTGCAAGAACTGTTCAGGCTACAAGGCACCCAATTGCATCTCAACACAACTTATCATCCCCAGACTGATGATCAAACTGAAGTTTTCAACAAGTGTTTGGAAATATATTTGAGGAGTTTTGCATCAGAAAGGAAAAATCAGTGGGATCAATGGTTACCACTCATTGAATGGTGGTACAACACTTCTTACCATACAACTACCTGCATGACTCCTTTTGAAGCAGTATATGGACAAAAGCCACTTTCATTTATCTCATACCTGCCAGGTGTCTCGAAGGTTTAGGCAGTTGACCAAATGCTTACAGTTCGAGAGGCTATTCTCCGCACCCTCAAAAAGAATTTGGTCATGGCCCAAAATCACATGAAGCAACAGGAAGATCAAGGTCACTATGAACGTCAATTTGTTGAAGGAGACCAGGTGTTTCTTCGACTGCAACATTATAAGCAAACTTCACTCAAGGTTAACCATTGTCAAAAACTTGCTCCCAAATTTTACGGTCCTTATACTGTTCTAAAGAGTGTGGAACAGGTGGCCTATCAGTTAGCTTTTTCCAGTTATTCTAAGCTCCATCCTATTTTTTATGTCTCTTGCTTAAAGAAGGTGATTGGAACTAAGTGCCAAACTCAAGCAAGCCTTCCCGAGTTGGATGAAGAAGGCTCCATTTGGTTGTGGCCACAAGAAATTTTGGACCAGCGTGAGTGTTGTCTCCATCAACGCACCATCAAGGAAGTGTTAGTCCAGTGGAAAGATACAACTCTAGCAGATGCCACTTGGGAACCAACTACCATTCTGCAAAAATTTCCTCATCTCAAGCCTTGAGGACAAGGTTGTTTTTAAGGGGGACGACATGTTAGGGACCTAACCTCCCTAACCCTTCACGTAGGTAGAATAATATATTTCCATATAATAAAGGCCAATATTAATAAGGCCTAGCAATAAGGAAGAAAAATTCAAATGTAAGAAGACCTAATAGAAGCTTTCGCTTCTAGAAGGATCTTCCTCTAGATTGTTCTTTTGGATAGATAGATTTAGTATAAATAGAAGTAGAGGGTATGAGAATTTTTGTTTTGAATAATTATTGTAATAGAGCTCTACTCTGCTGGAGTTTTCCCCCTCGAAGAGGCAAGCAAACATTGTTTCCCATCAATAAAGGTATAATTCCAGTATTGTGGTTCCATATAATTTGTTGTTATGTTGTTATCTCTGCAGTATTTCCATATTATGTTGCTATCACAGTATTATTCTCTGCATTATTTCTCTTTTCTTCTAATATAATAGACCTGGTACCTTATAGTCTATGTGAAGGCCAAAGGAACTTTTCTTGCTCTAAGTATTCGAAAGGCTTGAGAGGCAATTAAACCCCATCTTGGCATATGGGAAGCCCAAGATCTAAGATCTAGTATATCCTTTAATTACAATTCACTATGGTAATATCTCATTTTTTTGCATGAAGGAAAAGCTCTAGTTGAAAGGTAGTATGGTTCTTAGCTTTGAGGGTTTTTTAAAAAATCATCAATAATGTAGGCTCATTAATACCCAAAATTGGAACTAGGTGCTTTGGTTGGAGCTAAAAGCTAAATTTTAGTAATTGGCCAACCCAAATACGTTGGTATTTGATTAAATGAAATAAATTATCCTTTACCCTTTTCTTATAATGTAATATTTGCAATCTCCTTAACTCTAGTGGGAGGAATGGAAATAGAATATGGTTAAGGCCTTTAAAAAGAACAAATTGGTTGATCGATACAAGTGTCTCTATGATAAACCTATCTTAGATTATCGATGTAATAAGCTTTGGAAAGTTAGATCTAAACAAACACCCGAACACTTCCATATGTATATTGTTTGGAAACCTTTGGTTGAGCCCCAAATGGCATTGTATGTTTGGTCCCTCCTTGTTGGGGGATTGGTTCTTCGCAAAAAGGTCATTCACCTTGCCATTCTCAACCTAAGTGTCCATTACAACATGGTAGACCAAAAATATTTGAACGCTTTTTCTGGTAATGTATCTATGTTAAGTATGCTTGTAACCATGTCACTAAATTCTATGACCAACTCATCCTTGCCTCCATATTTGGGAACTTTCTCTCTTGGGAGATAAGCTTCCATGCCATCATTTAGTTTCATGCAATGTGGCAAATGATCAGAAGTGAAGTGTTTTTTCTCATTTAAAGGAAACAAAGTGATGTCATATTTAAATAATACAAGACTTATTAAGGGAGGTGGTCTGTAGATAGGGTTTCCTCAGCCACAAACTCCTCTCCCTTTCTGCGTCGTTTCGTGCTTGTCTTCTTCTCCTCGGTGGAGGTGGGTCAAAGGTAGCCTCGGTGGATACGATCACTGGAGTTTTTTTTTTTCAGTTGTTTGGAAGGTTCTAGGGTTTCATGCAACCACTAGCCACGGGTTCCATGGCGTTTCAGTGCGGATCCGTTGCTTCCAGATGCTCTTTCGGGAGTGGGGTTTGTTTGTTCCTCATTTTTATTGATGGTTGTGCCTTCCAGTGGGTGGATCTAATCGATTGGGAGCCTGTGGGCGTATTTTTTCTCCTGGTGTTTCTTCGGCTGCGGTTTTTTTGGAGGTTACGAGATTTTTTGTGGACTCCATCCCATGTTCTAGATCTCGTCTCCTGATTGTTGAGGCTCTGGTCTTCTTCGAATAAGCCAACTGGTGTGTTTGTGTTTTTACTCTTCAGATATGGTTTTTCCCTGGACCCGTTTCTTTTGGTGTGTGGTGCGTTTGGGGGGCATCGTCTGGGTTTATTACCACATATCTACATTCTTATGGAGTGGTGCATGGTTCATCCTCTTAGGGAGCGCAGATCTGGGATTGCGTCAAGGTGATTCCACTTTTTTCTTCTTCATTTATGCGGTTCCTCTCTCGGGTTTATTCGGTTGTTTAGGGTTCGATGTATACTCTTGATCTGGCTCCTTTTGTGGCTATTGATGTCTCCTTTCCTCCACTTGACATAGTTTGTACCAGAGCTTTGAGGTCCTGTCTTGGGCGTGCAGTGTAGCGGGTCGACACTTTGAGGTCCTGTTGGGAGGGTGTGCAGTTTATGGTCACATGTTGGTCAAGGTTTCCTTCGATCTTGTTTCTTTTGGTCTTGTCGATCTGAGGTTTTCATACCTCTATGACCTGGTCCTTCCAGTCTCCTAGGTCTTTTGGGAGTGCATTTTTTGGGGGTTTTACATTTCTCAGGTTCTCTTGTGGGGATCTTCATTGGCCTATATCGAGGATCATTTCGAGTTAGTTTTTCTTCTTTTTTATGGAATTTCTACCATCTATTTTTCCCATTGGGATCTATCTATGCATGTACGAGATGCACCTACAGAATGTAATTTGGTTCTCTCTGGATAAATAAAATTACGTTTTTTCCAAGGGAAAAAAAATTACAAGACTTATTAAAAAAAATTATGGTGTGAAAAATATCTATATAGAAATACATATATGCATATTATTGTGTTAGTTTAGAAAGTCAAAATGGATGTGGCACACCTAGCCTACAACACATTGTTAATTGAATTATTCATAAAAGAAAAAAAACATCACCACACTAGGTTCCCTTCATCACAATATCAAATTAACAAGTTCCCACGACTTGTCCTTGCCATATGAAGAGAAAACCCTTAAAATTGTACATGATGAAGAATATTGAGGTCTTACTACCCTATATCTAAATTCAACCAATGATGGTTGGGGGAATCATAAGAATAATGGTGACCCCTCCCCTAAAGTGGGCCACATCCTATTCACTACCTAACGAACACGTTTTTATCCATGGCCAAACACGATTTTTGTTGAAATGTCACACTCAACTGATTGACTAATGTGTTGTGTTTAAGCCTCAACGCCTCACCATAATGGACAAAGACTTTATCCTCTCAATAAATTTTAAGGCCGTATTTTAGTATTTTTAGGTTTTCAATTTTTTTAGTAATATATATATTTTTTAATTTTTTCTGAAATTTAATGAGAATTTGTTGGATCTGCAGATTTGAGTGATTAATTATGTATAATTAGAGTGTCTTGGCAATCTGAATTTATTTTTGGATTCATAAATGGATTTGAGAATTTATTGGATTTGCATATTTGAGTGGTTAATTATGTATAATTCTGGTGCTTCAGAAATTTTTCAGCACACTAAATCCATTTTTGAATTCAAAAATGGATTTTAAACAACAACAAAAATGTGATTTCGTACAGATTTATATCTCTTAGATCCCACAAAAAAAATTCAAAACTTTAAACAAAGTTGACACAAAAAAAAAACACTTTAAATAACATAAGGTTTTGTAGACTAAAGTGCAGCCATATATATATATAGTAGATAATGACAAAATTCATTGAATTTGCTTCCGGAAGCACAAGTAACATGGAAGATGATTTCCCAATCTTGCCTACCATTCTTGTACAGAAGTTAGTTTTATAAAAATCCAATGTGCAATCCCCTCAAAAGGGAGTGGGCTAACTCAGGAGCAATCTTCGTTCCTAAGTTATTTTTTCGGCAAGTTCTCTGGCGGTCCATTTTTAAATTTCTAGTAAATCTAGAACTTTGATCTATTTTCTGAGCATTTGAGTTGGTTTAAAATGGAGCAAAACCCCTGAGGTAAGGTTCTTAAATACATGAAACTTTTATCCATACAAAACTCAAACTACCCCTGAAAATCTGATCGGATTCATGCCCATTTTTTTTACCTGAAAAGAAAAACTCGGGAGGGAAGATTACTCCTACTCCCCTCAAAAATGTTGTCCATGCAAAATGATTTATGTTTATTTTGAGGTAAAATCGGCCATGTAACATCACTCAACTGTGCAGAGGCTATGACTCTATGACACATCACATGCAGCTTCACCACAATCAGATATACTTCAACGCAAATTTTGTTTTTCTTAAAACAGCGCAATACCTGAAAGCAATTTTGTTTTTCTTAAAACAACGCAATACCTGAAAGCAATTTTGTTTTTCTTAAAACAACGCAATACCTGAAAGCTTTTTATCTCCTCTTTTTCTCTGCGGCTTCGTTGGCTTCGTGAATGAAAATATTCTCTTAATTGAAAACTCTATATAATTAAAAATTGCCTTTGTTTTTTTGTTTGATGGTAAATAGAAACTCGCCCTTGTTTTTTTTATTCAAGAGTCAAAACGTTTCAATGATGAGAAATTTTAACATCAAATTCCATCTCTAGTTGAAATCATAAGCAAATATAGAAACTGCAGATTGATAGAAGAAAATCTTCTTTCACTGACAATGTATTGATGATGATTTTTATTGGGTAGATTACCGTTACTCTTTCACCTTTAGTGGTTGGTAGAATGTATTTATCAAAGTTATAATGGAATTGGTAGAATGTATTTATCAAAGTTATAATGGAGAACGCACAAAAAGTAATAAATATTTCACTACAGAACATTGTAATGGAAGATTTAGAAGAAGCAATAAGCACCCATCTACAAAATATTGTGGAAAGCATCAAACACTCACCCAGCTGCATAGCATTAAAAAACTTTGCATGCTTTTATAGAACATTGTAATGAAAGACTTCCGAGAAGAAATAAGCACCCAGCTACAAAACATTGTGGAAAGAAACAAATACCCACTCAGATGCAGAGCATTAAAAGGCTCTGCATGCTCTAATAAAGATGTAGGCAGTTGTATCCAATTGTACAATAACCGAACTGGAACTGATAAAACCGACCAATCCAACCGGTTCTGAGCCCCGACCGATTTGAACCGCCTCATCAAACTGCCCTTGACGGGTTTCGTACGAAACCAGATGTTTTTTGCCTGAACCGGTCGATTCCGTACGAAACCAATTTTTTTTGCTGAAGACGCCCGCGACCGAAAAAGGTAGGGGGAAATTAGATTTGTTTTTTAAATTTAGGGTTAGAGGCATGCATGGGAATCTTCTAGAATCGTCTAGAGCCCATAATGAAGCTATAAAGACAACCCCACCCCCTCTCTTTCACTCACACTACTCATTTGGCTTCTCTTGAGTTTTTGAGCTAAGGGTTTTTCTTGAGTTTAGAGAGATGATTGCAGGGCTGAGTTGGAGAGGTTGCTAGGCTGCTCTGGAGAGGTGATTGTTGGGCTTATTTGGAAAGTTATTTTTCCTCTTTTCTCGAAGTTGATTTGGAGAAGATTGGGAGCATATTTGGAGCTTATTTGGAGGATATTTGGAGCTGTTTTGGAGCATATTTCTTGGGCAGATTTGGAGCTTGTTTTCAAGGTATGTAAACTATGCACTTACTCCCCTTAAAATTGTTGTTGTTTTCTCCGAAAAAAGTATTGTTTCTTTCTCCTAGGCTCTAGCAATTAAAAACACATAGGGTTTTTATTTGCAGATTGTTATTTGTTTCCATGGCTCCTAAAGAAAAGAAGGATCCAGCATGGCTTCATTGCCAATTGATTGATAGGGTAATGGTTTGTAATTATTTATAAAAGGAGGTTGGTGGGGGAGGTATTCATAGGATCAAACAACATCTAGCCAATGCAAGGGGGAGTATAAAACCATGCTTGAAATTTTCTGATGAACTAAAAGCTTATATGATGGGCCTTCTTGAAGGCTCTCAAGCAAATAAAGCCAAGAATAAGAAAGTTCAAAAAGAGGTGGGGAGAAGTAGTGGTGGAACTAGATTTGATAGTGATCCTCAAGATAGAATGCCTAGTTTTGAGGAATCCTCTGCTTTCCCAATCCCTGGGCGTGATCCTTATACCAATCCTAGGGAAGAAGTAGAACATGTTGGTGGAAGTGGTGTTGGTGCATCAGGATCCAAAAGGCCTCGTGGTAACCTTGACTCATTTTTTTTACCCCGCACTACCCCTGGTTCTCAACCCACTATTGATGCCAAATGGAAGAAGATAGAAAGGGAGGTTGCTTGGGAATGCATTGCTAGGTGGTGGTATGATGCAGACATACCTTTCAATGCTAGAAGGTCTGGTTATTATCAACCTATGTTGGATGTTGTCGCTTCATGTGGATCAGGCTTCAAGGGACCTGGTTATGAGGATATTAGGGGGAATCTATTAAAAAATGAAGTTGAAAGAGTAAAGAAATACCTCACAGAGTTGAAGGAGTCATGGTCTAAAACAGGGTGCACAATCATGTCTAATGGATGGATTGATCAGCGATCCCGCACCATTCTTAACTTCCTTATTTCTTTCCCTAAAGGAACTATGTTCCTTAAATCAGTGGATGCATATGATCAAGTGAAAGATGAAAATTTACTATTTCGTCTTTTGGATGAATTAGTTGAGGAGGTGGGGGTGTCAAATGTTGTAAAGGTTATCATAGATAATGCCGCAAATTATGTTGCAGTTGGAAGGATGTTAGAGGAAAAGCATCGTACCATTTGGTGGACTCCATGTGCATCCCATTGTTCGGACCTCATGCTTGAGGATATTGGGAAAATTGAATGGGTGAAAAAAACAATGGAACAAGGTAAAAGCATAACAAGGTACATTTACAACCACTGACGGGTTTTGAACCTTATGAGAAAAAACACTAATGGAAGAGAGCTTGTCAGGTCAGCCATCACACGTTTTGCAATGAATTTTCTTACGTTGTAATCCATGATTGACCAAAAATCCAACCTAAGGAAGATGTTCTCTTGTGATGAGTGGAATGCATCTCATTGGAGCAAGAAGGCCGAAGGCAAAAAAATTGTTGAAAAAGTGTATGAGAAATCATTTTGGAAAAGGGAAGAGGAGGTAGTCCTATTTAGTGCGCCTCTTGTGAAAGTCTTGAGAATGGTGGATGGTGATAAACCATCCATGGGTTTTTTTTTATGAGGCCATGGATCAGGCCAAGGAGGCAATAAAGGAAGCATATCAGGGAAAAAGGCAAACGTATCTTCCTTTGTGGAGAATCATTGATGAAATATGGAATAAACAACTCCATCGGCCTTTATATGCTACAGGATATTACTTGAATCCCAGGTAAGTAGTAAGTAATTTCAAAGTTTTTAAGAGATATTATTAAATTTTAATTTGCAAATGTTTAAACTTTAGCTAATATGTCAAATTTCAAACTCATTGACTCTTAAGTTTTAACTCTTTGAAAGGTACCATTACACAAAAGATTTTGAAGTAGATGGGGAGATAAAAGAAGGATTATACAAATGCATTGAGCACATGGTCCCTGATTCCAACAAACAAGATGAGATACACAACAAACTCTTGCATTTCAATGAGAGTATTGGTACCTTTGGCATGGCT
>SNQJ01S0018218.1:139096-158577 GCA_010110895.2 Picea sitchensis
GGAAGACTCTAGATGAAGAGAATGGGATAGAGACCTTGAATTGAGGTTTGATTTCTTAAGTAGAACGAAATTTCGACGCCCCACCATGGGTGTGTTACAATCTCCCAATGTAATCACTTCTAGTTTATTTGCTTCATCTTCCTTCTCAACCCTGTAAAAATTAGAATCTCCAAGACTTTTCTCCCGATTTAAGTACATTTCATTCACTATTATTTGTTGCATCTTTGTGCTTTCTTTCTCCATAATTATTTGCTCCATGTAAATCTTACTTATAAGTGCATCTTTCTCATCTTCTGTCATAGCCATTTGCATTTGTGTTTCAACTTCCTTTTCCACTACCTTTTGCCTCTCCATTGCTATCAGAACCTTAGTATGCTCTTCTTTCATTTGTGCATAGTTTTTGGCAATGACTGGTAGAATTGTAGGTTTTGTCACTCTCACATTAATGATTTCAATACCAGGAGCATAAATGGTACAACACTTTTGAAGAGCCTCTTTCATATTCTCATCAATTTGATCAAACTTGTCAATGTACATATCCTGCAAAGTGTGCATGCTGCAAAACTGGTTGATTTCATGATGAATTTTATCATAAATCCAAGTTGTTTCATAAGTGACACCATAAATCAATATGGTATCATAGATGTAATCCTTTCAAAGGCGATTAACCACCTCAATCTTAAGCATATAGGGGCTTTCGCAGTGCAAGATATTAGATATTATTTTTGGGATTAACTGCGTAGTGTAAGTCATTAATCTATGACCCATATTCATGAGTATTAGTCGCAACTGGGTCATAGATTAATGACTTACACTACGCAGTTAATCCCAAAAATAATATCTAACACCTCAATCTTATCAAAATAAATCATTAATCCACCCTTGGTACCACATGGTATATTTTTTTTTACCTAATCTGTCTGAATGGTCACTTGAATTGGCTCATATTGAATCAAAAAATGCATCTTCAAATGGAAACCAAGGTCATTAATTCTCCTCGATAGAGCACCTCTTGTCTAGTAAGCACCAATCATGTCCTTCTGAAACTTGGTGCAGAATACCAAAACAAGAACTGACTACGAGAATAGATATCGTGACCAGTATGGAGATAAGAAAAAATAAAAGCTGCATGATATTGATCTCTTCAGACGCAAGAACTCCAGGCATGAGTCCTCTATCCATCGACGAGATTCGAACTCGTCCTACCGTCTTACAACACCAGATCCAAACTGATTTAAATATCTTTCTGTGATAATCCCAGCAATCGGTGTTAAGACTACACTGCCTTCGCACCGGAGAAATCGCCTGATCCGGATGAAACTCCCACACCAGCTTTCTGTAAGCCCTCTTTATATCCTTTGCAGTCACCGTGGGGCTTATCTCCAGTACTTCATACAAATTCTTTGATTCCATGTGACCGGGCACTGAAAGTACCGCCTCCGCGCCCGCAGAGGCCTGCATTGCTCTCCCCTGGAAACACTGCCGAAATCCAACATTTCTGCTTAGGGTGCCCGATCCCACAGGCAGTGTCTGGCGGCCCATATGACCAGTGATTGGCGATTCAATGGAGGATAAAACATTAGAGGAAAATACAAGGGAAAAAGCCTTTTTGGAGTTTTTTCCATTAATGTATCCTCTGATTTTAATTCGGAGCTTTTTGAATTAATGTATCCTCTTGGCTCCTAATTGCAACAACTTGTGTTACTAGTTATTGTATTAGTCCGACCATTATATTTTCTCGACTGTCCGTTCGCAACGGGGATGATTTCTTTGCTTTGAATCTTCAGTAAGCAATTAGTTTTGTTTGTTTTTAAATTGGATTAAACAAGGAAAATATATCAATGTTGCTCTGAGATTTCATCCCTTATTAAATGAGGATGAATAATGCAACCACAAACGTCAATTTCATAGCTAATGCAAAGGATTTTCATAACATGAATCGAAGTTTGAGATGAGAAACTATTATAATCCAGTGCTTTGTATGAGGTTGTTCTCATGCTTTAGGTCTCTGTAAACAATCCCTTGCCTGTGAAGATGCTCCAAAGGAAAAACCACTTCGTCCACATAAAACTTGAAATCGTGGTACCAACCATAATCAGCTCCAATGACAATAATATCTGAAGGCACTAACAATAATATTTCAAGGAAAAACCATAATGGAAATTTGAGTATATATTGAAATATTTCCCACCTAATGGCAGACTTAGAAAACATCTCATCAGGTTGAATTGACCATGCTTTCGTTCTTTGTGTGCTTCATGTCTCTCTCTCAAAATGGCAGGGTCATAAGTGTTATACAATTATTTTCCACCTGAACACTTGATGAGCATCATCTAAATGTTAGCAGTCTAAAACATTGGATTATACCACTTTTCCCCTGAGTTTGTAGTACCTTTTTTCCTGGTCGCTAGTTGTCCCTTTACAACCCGTGACCAATATTTTTGGTCGCTTCTTGTCCTCTTTCAAAGGATGATTGATCGCTCCCTGCAATAATGGAGGGCATGACCAGGTTTGTTACTCCCTATTTAGGATTAGTTTCCATGAGATGAGATTAAACCTTAGATTTTCTGTGGTTCGATCTCGAGAAGCTTGTTATCTTGGGCATCTAGATCCTATCTAGATTAACCTTTGATCTTACCTCTATTATTTTATATATTGAGGGTCTCTTGTGGGAAAATGAGGAGGAAAAGAGAAAGTAAGATTATTCTATTGGATTAATCACGGAGCTTGGGAAAGGAGTTTGGATAGAGCTTTATTAGGCTATACGATTGTAAGTTGTAAATTGTTTCATTTTATCAATAGAAGATAACTTTCCCCCGTATTTGATTGTATATGATTATCATAATCTTCGGAGAGAATTAGGATTTTCATGTTATGTCATTAGATCTATTATAAATCTATACATGATACATTTGTTCTTGTGAAAGGAGTTTGTTTTTGTCTTCATGTATGTAGATCTATGTTGATAAGAGCGAAGGACATCTTCGAGAAAACAAACAACAAAGGAGTGTGCAGGGACAACCATGAGGTGATCAGGTAAGCCCTTTTATTCCATTCACTTATAGGTCATTTCCATGTATGATTTAGATCTAGGAAGGTCCACCTTTTGTATCTCTATTTTGTATTAGGTCTAGGGAGAGCCTAAGGGAAGTAACTCTTGCAGGGTGTAATTATCTTACAACAGATTGATGACCATACTTGGGATTTCCACTACTGTTTATTTAGTTTCTTCATCAGTTTCTTTGATTTGTTTTTCCAATATTCTTTCTTGTTGTAAGCCCCATTCTTTGTTTTTTATCTACTTGCCAGTCTTTTCTGAGGCTATTTGAAAGTTTTCAGTCCTAGATCTGATAGATTTGCTTCAGATCTATTGTTTTTTTCACTTGTATGATCACGGTCGTTGGTTTCCTGTACACACAGAGTGACCCCATCCCTTTTGGTTATGAGCGACTTTATTACTAGACACGACCGTCTTGAGAACTACACTATATAGTGCAACCAATGCTTAGTGGTCACTCTCTGATCCTCTGAAATTTACGTCTGGTCGCTCTATGGTAACTAATAAGGCGTGACCAGGAACTGAAAAATCCATTTTTGAAGGGGAATCATTCAAATATAAGCCAGATTTGTTTTTTCCTTTTCTTGTAGTCCTCTAAATCTTTCCCGGATCTGTCCTAGCAGTCATTTCTCCAACATTTTTCAAAGTCATTTGAAATATTTTTCTTTTGTGTGCCATTTGTTTATCTGATTAAAAGCACTTCTTGTTTTTGTGGGTATGATTTGGATTATCTAATATCTTTCCCTTGGGATTTTAGTGTTGTTGGTACTTTTGTGAGAGAGTCTATTTGTTTTTAAAAATCTTTTGGGTTTCCCTTTTGATTTGCTTCCATTGTTTAAACAAAGCCAACCCTCTTAATTTGTATCCCATTTTAGAATCCACTTGGAACTTCTATTTCATTCACAATACATTGCTTTCAGATTCTTCAGAATTGTTCCGACCCATTATTATCTATCTTGTTTGTTTCGTGTGATGCAAAACATGTCTTTTTAGTCCTTTTATTTGAAATAAGTTTTCAAAACAAAAACACAAAAAAAGAGTTTTTCATTACATTTTTCGAATTAATTGTTTAAGAGTCTTTGGTTCATTAGTAGAAGTGAAAATTCACATTGTCAAAAAACATTGTGAGGAAAGAGTCTGGATTTTTTTAAGGAATTTCATTTGCATTGGTGTACGTTTTTTCATCGAAAAAAAAAGCTCTCTTACCTTCCCTTAAGTAGTTATTCATCAAAAAGAAACTTTTCATTTTCGCATATAGCTTTCTTTTGGGATTGGTTTTGAGTCAAAACACCATCAAGTCATTCATTTTGTTCCCTTTGAGTAAATAGCAACCAATTAAAATCAATTAGAACATTTTTGTTTGATAGCAAACCAACAATAAATTAGGATTTAAGGCCTTGGAATAGGATTGGAGAGTTGATCCAGGTGGATATCGGTGGCCACCCACCCATTCCAACTGGCTCCAAACATTCTTCTTGCAATTTACTATTTTTAGTAGTTTTTTTGGTTTCTAAACTTCTGGGGCCATTTTGAGGTCCAAAATGAAGTTTTTTCTGGATCGAGTGCCTCAATAATAGTGAAAGGCTCTGATTGAGCCCCCAAAATGAATCTCCTCAATGATACATTTCCAACAAGCTATCTTGTGCCACAAACTAAGATCGTATGCCAAAGTTACGCCCTCAAGAAGTTGATACACCAAACTACCCAAAAAGAGGTCCACAAAATTGCTGGCTTTTCATCTTCCGAGGTTAAGGTTTTGGATTTTATTTATGTTAAAAAGGCCTTTAGAGCCTCATTTTAATCCATCTTCTTGCGAATGCGAGTATCTGTCACATCTCTTCTCAGAGATAAGCTGCCACCATTCTAGCGAGTCTTTCACTCTATATTTCTACAGTTTTGTACATTTTGCTCATTAATAGAAAATGTGTATTAATGTATCTTTGTGTTTATTTTAATATCTATTATATATCTATGTTATATTATTGTATATCCAATATATCTCTATACTTTTCTTTATTATATCTCTGCTCTCATTTCGTGCCGAAAATAATCCAGATCAGTGGTATCAGAGGAGGCTACTCTTGATCATTTTTAGTGCATGTCCCCGACGAGGTCTGAGTATAGAAAGTTGGGTATGGAGCTTGTCTCTCTTAAGGAAATTTGCTCTTGTATGCCCAAGAAACCCTCCATGGCAGAATAAAAGAAAAATGATGTAGAAAAAGATTCTATTAATTTGTGGCTTGAGTAAGCTCTCATGCGATAGAGGGACGAAATGATGGAGAATTTTTCCCACATTCTTCAATGCATGCTGATAAAAACATGCACGTCTTCATCAAGAGACCACTTTGGAGTCACCTCTCCTTTCAAGGTACAAGTTAATTTTGATATTCCTGTATTTGAAGGAAAAATATATGTGGATGCCCAAGAAAAATGGTTAAATCTGCTAGAAGATTATTTCTTTGTTCACAATTTTTTCGACAGGGAAAAGAGCACCTTTACATTCCTTAAGAATCTCCCTCATGTCAAACATTGGTGGGAAACTCACTCGAAGCAAAGTTCCATAGAGGAGTCTGGAATATATGGGTCGGAGGCCACTTGAGATTTTTTGTTGATGCGGTCAAGGAACAATATTACCCTCTTGGTAACTATGATGACCAACAATTCGTTTTTCTTTCCCAAGCCAAAACATGAATGAGGAATGAAGAGTGGGTGAAAGAATGAATGGAGAGAGAAAAAAATGAAAGGTGTGAACAATGAACAATGAGTGAGTGAGAGAAGAAGAAGAAGAAGAATAAGAAGAACCCCAAACAACCCACAAGATGGGTTTATATATTTACTTGCAAATCAAGAACCAGATGGCCTTCCCAAAGAATCTCATGTAACCACTCCTCTCCATTAACACAATTATGGGTAAATAAAATATAAAATAATACTTAACGCATCAAGCCCCCTCTCTTGTGGAATCATAGCCCCCTATCACTCTTGTTCTTGTCCGTCTAGCAGCCAGTGATGTATTTATTATTAATAATGTTCAAAAAATTACATTTCCTAAGCACACTGGCCTCTTTTAATTGTTTGGGCACTCTGACCTTTCATAAATTAACAAAATACATTATTTAATACGGGGCTCAAAACTGAGCTATTACATTATTTAATACATTATTCTTTAGGATGCACTAGTCCAATATCTATTCCACCAAAATATTTTGTTAGTTATGTTCCATGCCAAAAATATTTGCCTCTTTTTTAAATCATAACATACAAATCCTAAAAAATTAAATCATTTGAAAATTTAAAACATTGGTACTTACCGATGTCACGCCAAGCGACATCTAGGGGGAGGATTAACTTTAGGTCTCTCTAGAATTTTAGTTCAGCATATGGTTAGTCATTGATGGAAATGATTTGGTGAGATCACCGATCAAATAAGTCATCATCAAACTCGTTGGTCATTCGTCCAGCCCCAAGTCCATGATGGAATTTCATGTTGTTCAAAACCCTTGTACACCAATCAAATACTGTGGATTGTAGACACTCTACCCCATAATATAGTTAAGGGTGTGAGGCTAAGTGTTGTGCTCCAGATCCAAGCATCCTGGATATCACAAGTAAAATAATCTTGAGCCTCCAAATCTCAATATTGTTGATGGGAGCTTGAGAAATCATCTTTTGAGTTTATGCGGAGAAATAAGCATTGATATGCACTTGTATAGTCAAAGTGCCTCTACCAAAACCTCCCCCTTTCAAGTTGGTTGGTGCACCACGTCGAGATAATCTTGTTATGAAGTAGATGTCCTCAACTTCTATCTTCAAAGGATCATCATCTATCATTAATGAATCTCGGTCAGGATCCCATTACCTTATCAGTAGTCGTAGTAGTAGTTTTTTAGCTTGCATGTTTCGAATTTGAAAAAAATTGAGCAAGCCACAAGCTTGAAGGGAATTCATGGCCTCTAGATTATCAACAACCAAGGAGTCCACCTCCTAATGTTCCATCTCTCTCCAAGTAATTTACATATGCAAGTTTTCAACAATTTTCAACAAGTTAGAGACCATCACCTTTTGAGGGTCTTTCGCTCCTTTCCTTGAGTACATGAGTGACTACTCACTCCTTTTACTTTTGTAGAGTGTGGGTAGGTCCATATACTCGCACCTCATGAGTGGAAGAGGCGCGAGTGCACTCACTCTCTTGGAAAAAGGGTTCCCCTTAGCTGAAATTTGCATGAAATTTGACAAGAAATGGAAGAAAATGAAGGGAATGGTATGAGGAACTAATTGGTCCTAACAAATATTGATTTTGATAGTGGAATCCCCCACAATCTTTGCTGCAATTTCGTGGATAATTTTGGGCTCAAAGAAAGGGTTTGCTAAAAATGACAAATAACTTGGTAAAAATTCACTTTTTCACGTATTTATTCACTTTTTACCCACTTTTGCATAGTCTAAATTGCCTATTTGAATTTTTGTTATTAATGTTTGTTAGGATTAATGCTTAACAAGTGTCATTGCTAGTTTTTGTTTTATTTATTGCTGTTGTGACAAAAGTATCATACCTTTATGAGTGTTTTTCATCCACAATTGGTCCATCTTGATAGGTAAGGATTTCAGAATTGGCATGTAGGGTAGGGTTTCCACCTTGCATTATGAATTAACAATTTTCTAGTCCATTTTTTCCTTAGGGTCAACCCCACCAAGTTGTGACATGAAGCCTTCTTGCTGTTTAAAAAGTGTCGTAATTTGCGTGGTAGAGCCTACCTTTAATGGGTGCCCTAGTTGGCCCTAGTTAGAGCCTTAATTGCGAATTGGCACTCATGATAATTATTTTCAAAGGCTTGGGATTAGTCCCGCCATGACTTTTCATCGAAGCCACATGACTTATTCTCAGTCTTCTTCTAGCCAGTACCCTCAGGGCTCCCACTTTTTTATGTTTTGAGCTGGATTAATCACATCGCATGCCCCTGCTCGTGATTTTGAGCCAAATGATTGTTTCAATTTTCCTTTTGTTGGTCATTGCCCACAATCTTAAGCCACTTGCCTTTGCAGTTGTTTCCTTTGTAACCCAGAACCTTGTATCCTTGGAGGAAGCATTCCCAAGAGTGTCCATATCCTGCACAATCTACTTGCGTATTGCATAGGCATGCTCCTTGTGCTTGGAACTAGTTTGATTGCCCATGACACTCGTTTCCTCCACTTTAACATAGAATTATTTTATTATTTTGTTGCCAATGGTTACTCAATCTCTCAAATCAATAAAGCTTTTTCTTCAATGCATCATTCTAAATCTAAGAACTCTCCTTCATCTTCACCACCCTAAATCTAAGAACTCTCCTCCATCTTCCCCACCCCTAGCTTGCATTTATCTTCATTACATTAAGGGCACAACTGATCATATTTCTAGGGTTTTGGCCAAGAAGAATATTAAGACTCTTTTTAAGCCTTGTAAAACTCTTAAACAATTATTTATAATTTTTAAGGATAAATCAGACCCTATGTTTGGCCAAGGAGTTTACCAAATTCCATGCTCTTGTGGAAAATCTTACATAGGCCAAACTAACACATCATTCTCATAATTTTAAACACATCATTTTCTTTGACCAAACCAAAATTATTGTCCCGGCTCCATACCACTCGTCTCATATCATTCAGGAAGTGTTGCAAATTGAAAAGCATCCTAATAATTTTAATCATGAAGATGACTATAAGCTTAGCCAATAGTGACACCCCACTATACATGGAGTTGTTCCTTAATCCTTATATTTCCCTTTTATTTGTCCCATTTCCTTGAGTTTCTTCCTTTAACTTTTCTTTTTTCCTTTGAAATTTAAAATAATTTTGTCTCCTCCTTTTTACTGCACTTATTTATTTCATTTTTGAAGATATAATTTAATTCCTTTCACTATTGTTCCTATTTTCTCTTTATTATCAATTACCACACACACACACACACACACACATATAAAATATGTACACATCATTTAATTTACAAAGCTTCTTCGATTAATTATTCTTTTCAATATGTTGTTCTTAATTCTTTATTATTTCAGAAGGATTTGTTGGATTTTCCTCTCATTTCACAAGTTCATCTTTGAATCTTCATCCTATATATCCTTAACCAAGGACTCTTTTTCATCTTTATCACCTTTAATCATCTATAATAATGGATGAAATTTCCACTCAAAAAATTAGATATTTTTAAATCTTCAATAAAATTTAATTAAACAAAATCACAAAATATACTCTTCAATTTAAAATTAAAAATAATGCTTCAAATTTTATGACCATCTCACTCACAAGCCAAGTATTGGGGAATATAGTGCCTTTGGCTTTGTTACCACATCTTTGCAACTAGCAAATCTATTACCCAAAGCTACAGGATTTGATGGCAACACCCAGGAATAGGCAGATTTGAGTCAAACACACAACTCTGATGGTGGAATGTAGATATTTTTGTATAGTTCTGTACATAATCGCTTTCAAAACTCATATTACAGAGGAAGATCACCAGCATTGATATGTTTCCCAACTTCACCCCACATAACCACAATATCTATATGCGGGAGCTCCATTGGTCGCTTTACTCCACGTCTGGCCAGCGAAGCCCCGCACTTGACCCCAAAGCTGGTTGTTATATTGAGTACAGTCATGTGGATCCGAAAGAGTCACATACACATTGTGTATCCTCAAAAACATCTGGTTGCTCTTGTTTTTTCCACCAGGAGAAGTCGCCTGATCCGGATGAAACTCCCGCGCCAACTTTCTGTAAGCCCTCTTTGTATCCTTTGCATTCACCGCGGGGCTTATCTCTAGTACTTCATACAAATTATTTGATTCCATGTGACCGGGCTCTGAAATGACCGCCTCTGCAACCACAGAGTTCTACATTGCTCTTACCTTGGAACACTATCGAAATCCAACATTTGTGCTCTGGGTGCTCCATCTGGCAGGTGGTGTTTGGCGGTCCATATGGCCAGCTCTTGGCGATTCAATGGATGAGGAAAAATTTGAGGAAAATACAAGAGAAGCAGCCATTACTGATATATAATTTTTCTTCTTCTGAAAAAGAAAGTGGGTTTTCCTTCTATAAGACTGATATACTGAATAATCGCTTCCACAAACTATGGATAAACAAAGGTTGTATGATTGATCATCAAAACCATTAGTAAACAACGAGGTTTTGGAAAGGAAAAGTGATAAAAGGATGATGAATATAGAAGTCTTTCAATGTGGTGAAGGTTTAGGTTTTAATTATATAGACAAATGAAGTCGAGGAAGACACAAAGAAGAATTGAGGAGATGGAAAGCTTTCATGGATCGCACTGTCTTCAGACCAAAGAACAACATATCTGCGTTATAGTAGATCGGACCGCCATGTGTAAGGTGTCATAGTCTTTGCATAGTTGAGTGGTTGATTTGGCGAGCAATATCCTGTTAAGTAGCATTGAATGTTGTTGTAGTTGAAATATAGGCTGTGAAATTTGAAAGCAATTCAGATGTGTAGTAGGTTGGATATTTAAACCTTTTACGTTGACAACAGTTTTGAGGGGATTGTCCACTGAATTGTTTTCAAACTAATTTCTATATGATATGTTTGGATACAACCAAATTTACCAGAACCAAACCGGTCATTGAACCAGTCGACCCCAAAAACCGAAACCGGGAAAAAACTAGATCAAAAGATCGGTCACTAAAAATACATAAAATATTCAAATTTTGAAAAACAAATACATATTCATGTGCATCCATGTGAATCCAAAACATTATGCACAAATTTGCAAAGTTTTTCATATATATTCATGTGCATCCATGTGAATCCGATTCCAGAATCCAAACCATTATACACAAATTTGCAAAGTTTCTCATATATATTCATGTGCATCCATGTGAATCCAAACCATTATATATATAATAAGTAATAGTGTATAAAACCAAAATATCACTAAGAGTAAGTGCACTCCATGAATCCATAGTCATATGAATATCCAAATCAAAATACATCATCAAAATGGCTCTAAATGGCCTATAAAGTCCAAAAATAACTCTAGAGTCTAGGCTAGACTCTAGAGAGTAGATACTAGAGACTACACAATCTAATAATTTGAATCTGCATATTGAAAGGAAGACTCATAGGACTCAGAGTCTGAATCAGACTCAGACTTAGAGTCATCATCTACATCCTCAACATGAGTAGATTCAATAGGGGGATTTTGAGCCTGGCTTGATTCCCCTGGTCCAGAAGGCAAAGATACAGGTGCAACATCGGTGCACACTTTATCTTGATGTGGCTCGGGATCCAAATCCATACAAGAAAGGTCTTCATGGTCAAAATTTGTTGGTCGAGTCTCCACAACCCAATCTGATGAGGGATCGAAATCATCCAAGAATATGTTGTTGGATTCAGGGGTCTTTTTCATCAATTGGTTGTTCCTCAACCTAAGGTTATACTGAACAAATACCATATCATTCAACCATTTTTTCTATAAACGGTTTCTCTTCTTGGTGTGTATATGCTAAAAAACACTTCAGTTGCATTCACACCCAGAAGCACTGCATGTCTGGCTCAATATCCAAATGCAATTCATGGTATTGACTACCAAATTGGTGCCACCAATAAGATGCATGTAAAGACAAAGAAGATTTAGCAAAGGAGTTTGAACTTTGAAAGTTTGATTTAATTTTTTCCATGAATAATATAATTGAAAGATTTTACAATTACGTACCTAGTGGATCTTTTGCTCTACTTCGAACAACCATAGCCATGCCAAAGGTACCAATACTCTCATTAAAATGAAAGAGTTTGTTGTGTATCTCATCTTGTTTGTTGGAATCAAGGACCATGCGCTCACTGCATTTGTATAACCCTTCTTTTACCTCCCCATCTACTTCAAAATATTTTGTGTAATGGAACCTTTCAAAGAGTTAAAACTTAAGAGTCAATGATTTTGAAATTTGACACATTAGCTACAGTTTAAACATTTGCAAATTAAAATTTAATAATATCTCTTAAAAAATTTGAAATTACTTACTACTTACTTGGGATTCAAGTAATATCTTGTAGCATGTAAAGGCCGATGGAGTTGTTTATTCCATATTTTATCAATGATTCTCCACAAAGGAAGATATGTTTGACTTTTTCCCTGATATGCTTCCTTTATTGCCTCCTTGGCCTGATCCATGGCCTCGTAAACAAAACCCATGGCTGGTTTATCACCATCCACCATTCTCAAGACTTTCACAAGAGGCGCACTAAATAACACTATCTCCTCTTCCCTTTTCCAAAATTCTTTCTCATACACTTTTTCAACAATTTCTTTGCTTTCGGCCTTCTTGCTCCATTGAGATTCATTCCACTCATCACAAGAGAACATCTTCCTCAAGTTGGATTTTTGGTCAATCATGGATTGCAACGTAAGAAAATTCGTTGCAAAATGTGTGATAACTGACCTGACGAGCTCTCTTCCATTAGTGTTTTTTCTCATAAGGTTCAAAACCCATGAGTGGTTGTAAATGTACCTTGTTATGCTTTTACCTTGTTCCATTTTTTTTTTCACCCATTCAATTTTCCCAATATCCTCAAGCATGAGGTCCGAACAATGGGATGCACATGGAGTCCACCAAATGGTACGATGCTTTTCCTCTAACATCCTTCCAACTACAACATAATTTGCGACATTATCTGTGATAACCTTTAGAACATTCGACACCCCCACCTCCTCAACTAATTCATCCAAAAGACGAAATAGTAAATTTGCATCTTTCACTTGATCATATGCATCCACTGATTTAAGGAACATAGTTCCTTTAGGGAAAGAAATAAGGAAGTTAAGAATGGTGCGAGATCGCTGATCAGTCCATCCATCAGACATGATTGTGCACCCTATTTTAGACCATGACTCCTTGAACTCTGTGACATATTTCTTTACTCTTTCAATTTCATTTTTTAACAGATTCCCCCTAACATCCTCATAACTAGGTCCCTTGAAGCCCGATCCACATGAAGCGACAACATCCAACATAGGTTGATAATAACTAGACCTTGCAGCATTGAAAGGTATGTCTGCATCATACCACCACCTAGCAATGCATTCCCAAGAAACCTCCCTTTCTATCTTCTTCCATTTGGCATCAATAGTGCGCTGAGAACCAGGGGTAGTGTGGGGTAAAAAAAATTAGTCAAGGTTACCACGAGGCCTTTTGGATCCTGATGCACCAACACCACTTCCACCAACATGTTCTACTTCTTCCCTAGAATTGGTATAAGGATCACACCCAGGGATTGGGAAATCAGAGGATTCCTCAAAACTAGGCATTTTATCTTGAGGATCACTATCAAATCTAGTTCCACCACTACTTCTCCCCACCTCTTTTTGAACCTTCTTATTCTTGGCTTTATCTTCTTGAAAGCCTTCAAGAAGGCCCATCATATCAACTTTTAGTTCATCAGAAAATTTCAAGCATGGTTTTATATTCCCCCTTGCATTGGCTAGATGTTGTTTAATCCTATGAATACCTCCCCCACCAACCTCCTTTTGGAAATAATTACAAACCATTACCCCATCAATCAATTGGAAATGAAACCTTGCTGGATCCTTCTTTTCTTTAGGAGCCATGGAAACAAATAAAAATCTGCAAATAAAAACCCTATGTGTTTTTAATTGCTAGAGCCTAGGAGAAAGAAACAATACTTTTTTCAGAGAAAGCAACAACAATTTTAAGGGGAGTAAGTGCATAGTTTACATACCTTGAAAACAAGATCCAAATCTGCCCAAGAAATATGCTCCAAAACAACTCCAAATATCCTTCAAATAAGATCCAAATATGCTCCCAATATTCTCCAAATCAACTTCAAGAAAAGAGGCAAAATAACTCTCCAAATGAGCCCAACAATCACCTCTCCAACTCATCCCTGCAATCATCTCTCTAAACTCAAGAAAAACCCTTAGCTCAAAAACTCAAGAGAAGCCAAATAAGTAGTGTGAGTGAAAGAGAGGGGGTGGGGTTGCCTTTATAGCTTCATTATGGGCTCTAGACAATTATAGAAGCTTCCCATGCATGCCCATAACCCTAAATTTAAAAACAAAATCTAATTTCCCCCTACCTTTTCCGGCCACAGGCGTCTTCAGAAAAAAAAAACTGGTTTCGTATGGAACCGGTCGGTTCAGGCAAAAAACATCCGGTTTCGTACAGAACCGGTCAAGGGCGGTTTGATGAGGTGGCTTAGACCGGTCGGGGCTCAGAACCTGTTGGACCGGACGGTTTTATCGGTTCCAGTTCGGTTCTTGTAACATTGGATACAACTGCCTACATCTTTATTGGAGCATGCTGAGCCTTTTAATGCTCTGCAGCTGAGTGGGTATTTGTTTCTTTCCACAATGTTTTGTAGCTTGGTGCTTATTTCTTCTTGGAAGTCATTCATTACAATGTTCTATAAAAGCATGCAAAGCTTTTTAATTCTATGCAGCTGGGTGAGTGTTTGTTGCTTTCCACAATATTTTGTAGTTGAGTGCTTATTGCTTCTTCTAAGTCTTCCATTACAATGTTCTGTAGTGAAATATTTATTACTTTTTGTGTGTTCTCCATTATAACTTTGATAAATACATTCTACCAATTCCATTATAACTTTGATAAATACATTCTACCAACCACTAAAGGTGAAAGAGTAACGGTAATCTACCCAATAAAAATCATCATCGATACATTGTCAGTTAAGGAAGATTTGCTTATATCAATCTACAGTTTCTATATTTGCTTATGATTTCAACTAGAGATGGAATTTGATGTTAAAATTTCTCATCATTGAAACATTTTGACCCTTGAATAAAAAAAACAAGGGCGAGTTTTTTTTTTACCATCAAACAAAAAAACAAACAAAGGCAAGTTTTAATTATACAGAGTTTTCAATTAAGAGAAGATTTTCATTAACGAAGCCAATGAAGCCGAAGAGAAAAAGAGGAGATAAAAATCTTTCAGGTATTGCACTGTTTTAAGAAAAACAAAATTGCTTTCAGGTATTGCGTTGTTTTAAGAAAACCAAAATCTGTGTTAAAGTATATCTGATTGTGGTGAAGCCATGTGTGATGTGTCATAAAGTCATAGCCTCTACACAGTTGAGTGATGTTACATGGCCGATTTTACCCAAAAATAAACATAAATCCTTTTGCGTGGACAACATTTTTGAGGGGAGTAGAAGTAATATTCCCTCCTGAGTTTCTCTTTTCAGGCAAAAAAAATGGGCATGAATTCGACCAGATTTTCAAGGGTAGTTTGAGTTTTGTATGGATCAAAGTTTCATGTATTTAAGAACCTTACCTTAGGGGTTTTGCACCATTTTAAAGCAACTCAAATGCTTAGAAAATAGATCAAAGTTCTATATTTGCCAGAAATTTAGAAACGGACCGCCAAAGAACTTGCCAAAAAAGTAACTTGGGAGCGAAGATTGCTCCCGAGTTAGCCCACTCTGTTTTGAGGGGATTGCACATTGGATTCCTATAAAACTAACTTCTGTACGAGAATGGTAGGCAATATTGGGAAATCATCTTCCATGTTACTTGTGCTTCCGGAAGCAAATTCAATGAATTTTGTCATTATCTACTATATATATGGCTGCACTTTAGTCTACAAAACCTTATGTTATCTAAAGTGTTTTTTTTTTTGTGTCAGCGTTGTCTAAAGTTTCGATTTTTTTTTTGTGGGAACTAAGAGATATAAATCTGTACGAAATCACAATTTTTTGTTGTTTAAAATCCATTTTTGAATTCAAAAATGGATTTAGTGTGTTGAAAAATTTCTGAAGTACTAGAATTATACATAATTAACCACTCAAATCTGCAAATCCAATAAATTCTCAAATCCATTTATGAATCCAAAACTAAATTCAGGTTGCTGAGACACACTAATTATACATAATTAACCACTCAAATATGCAGATCTAACAAATTCTCATTAAATTTCAGAAAAAATTAAAAAAATATATATTACTAAAAAAATTGAAAACCTAAAACAACTAGACTACGACCTTAAAATTTATTGAGAGGATAAAGTCTTTGTCCATTATGGTGAGGCGTTGAGGCTTAAACACAACACATTAGTCAATCATTTGAGTGTGACATTTCAACGAAAATCGTGTTTGGCCATGGATAAAAACATGTTTGTTAGGTAGTGAATAAGATGTGGCCCATTTTAGGGGAGGGGTCACCATTATTCTTATGATGCCCCCGACCATCATTGGTTGATTTTAGATCTAGGGTAGTAAGACCCCAATATTCTTCATCATGTACAATTTTAAGGGTTTTCTCTTCATATGGCAAAGACAAGTCGTGGGAACTTGTTACTTTGATATTGTGATGAAGGAAACCTAGTGTGGTGATGTTTTTATTCTTTCATGAATAATTCAATTAACAATGTGTTGTAGGCTAGGTGTGCCACATCCATTTTGACCTTCTAAATTAACACAATAATATGCATATATGTATTTCTATATAGATATTTTTCACACCATAATTTTTTTTAATAAGCCTTGTTTTGTTTTTTTCCTCGGAAAAAACGTAATTTTATTTATCTGGAGAGAACCAAATTACATTCTATAGGTGCATCTAGTACATGCATAGATAGATCCCAATGGGAAAAATAGATGGTAGAAATTCCATAAAAAATAAGAAAAACTAACTCGAAATGATCCTCGATATGGGCCAGTGAAGACCCCCACAAGAGAACCTGAGAAATGTAAAAACCCCAAAAATGCACTCCCAAAAGACCCAGGAGATCGGAAGGACCAGGTCAGAGAGGTATGAAAACTTCAGATCGGCAAGACCAAAAGCAACAAGATCGAAGGAAACCTCGACCAACATGTGACCATAAACTGCACGCCCTCCCAACATGACCTCAAAGTGTCGAACCGCTACACTACATGCCCAAGACAAGACCTCAAATCTCTGGTACAAACCATTTCAAGTGGAGGAAAGGAGACATCAATAGCTGCAAAAAGGATCCGGATCAAGAGTATACATTGAACCCTAAACAAACGAATAAACCCGAGAGAGGAACCACATAAATGAAGAAGAAAAAAGTGGAATCACCTTGACGCAATCCCATATCCGCGCTCCCACAATGGATGAACCATGCACCACTCCATAAGACTGCAGATATGTGGTAATAAACCAAGACGATGCCCCCCAAACGCACCACACACCATAAGAAACGGGTCCAGGGAAAAACCAGATCTGAAGAGTAAAAACACAAACACACCAGTTGGCTTATTAGAAGAAGACCAGAGCCTCGACAATCAGGAGACCAGATCTAGAACATGAGATGGAGTCCGCAAAAAATCTCGCAACCTCCAAAAAAAATGCAGGCGAAGAAACACCAGGAGAAAAAATACGCCCACAGACTTCCAATCAATCAAATCCGCCCAATGGAAGGCACAACCATCAATAAAAATGAGGAACAAACAAACCCCACTCCCGAAAGAACATTTGGAAGCAACGAATCCACACTGGAACACCATGGAACCCGTGGCTAGTGGTTGTATGAAACCCTGGAACCTTCCAAACAACTGAAAAAAAAAACCTCCAGTGATCGTTGTTGGGTCACATATTTGTCCATATTTTCATCATCTATAGACATCCATCCCATCCCTTCTTCATCCTATTATCATTCATTTATCATTCCATTTTCCATACATTTGCTACAACTGCTCATAAAATGACATATAATTCCTTTTATGCTTTAGTGGTTAATAATGATTATTCTTCCTTCATTTTTAATGAATTAAAGAGTATTATGCATGATTTTTCTGATGATGGTTTGACGAGTGATTTTATGTATCAATAGTCGCAACAGTTAAGGTTCCAACCTCCAAATGACACATGTGAGTTCCAACTCGTGGTTAACCGTTTTCAGTGAAAAACGTGGTAGATAAGGAGAGACAGATTTGCGTGGAATATTGTGAGCCAATGAGGATGAATCTCGAAAATCTGAGACATGGGTTTTGTTCAGAATGGGACCAATTGAGTTCAATGTAGGTCATTTTCCAATTGGAGCTACGGTTTGAGAGAAATCACTAGTTCTTTAAGATGGTATTTTCCAGATTTACAGTTGCGGTCGGTTCTCTAAACTTAGCAATTTGTTTGAGAAACCTAGGGATTTGGGGATTTGATTTGTATAAATAAGACCTCTTCAATCATGAGAGATTCAGTCATGAAATTATATAGAATGTATTTGTAAGAAAGAGTTGAACTTATGTAATTTCTGAGTTTTCTTCAATAATACAAAGGAGTTGATGGATCTGCAATTATGTACAACTTTCTCTTAGTATTGTAAGTCTTTTGGCCACACATGCTAGGTGAGGCAGGGACCTCTCAATATGGTATGTGTTGGTCTTATTCATTTACTTGTATTTTTCTTTTCATTGTCTTAATTTATCTTGGTTTATGATTAGTTGATCGCTGCTTACAGTTGTGTGTTGTTTATTAGATTGTTCTTACAGTAAGATTCAATTCATGTTGTTGTTACTTCATTTTGTTAATACTCCTTTAATTTATGTAAGAGTGTGGTAGTGGTTTTATTTCAGCTAAGTGTATTTTCAATCAAGAGTGGATTTGATTGATTTTAAGTTATGTGTTTTATTTTATTAAATAGATAATAGTGTTAGTTGGAATTTGCTGCTTGCATATATTGTGCACGGTAACTTTGAAATAAAAAATTCCTCGGGTTGACAATTGAATAGTTGGGCAAATACTACAATGCAATTAATTCAACATTAGTTTAGCCCAATGTAGCGACTGTTGTTCCTTTGAGTGTAGTTGGTATTCATTTGAAAGGAGCAATTGTTGTTCCTTTCGCGCGACTGCTATTCCTTTGAGTGTAGTTGTTGTTCATTTGAAATGAACAACTGTCGTTCCTTTGGCGCAACTGTTGTTCCTTTGAGTGTAGTTGCTGTTCATTTGAAAGGAACAGCTGTCGTTCCTTTCGCGCGATTGTTGTTCCTTTGAGGGTAGTTGCTATTCATTTGAAAGGAATAGCTATCGTTCCCTTTACGATTGTTGTTCCTTTATAGGTGTTGCATCTCTGGAGGTTGGGTATTGGAAATGGAAGGTAAGAACCTACGTAGGAAACAAGTAAAATTCTTGTGCCAACGCCTACCTTTGGCTGATGCATAGAGGTTGGTTTTAGGACATATTTAGAGCCCAACATTTTGGCGTCGTTTCCGGGGAAGTTATCAAGGGTGCACATTCCCAATTGACATTGTTTTTTTAGTTGCATGTTCTTGACTCCGAGGTGAAGGGTCAAGGCATGTAGGTTTCTTTATTGTTTCTTTCTTTGCATTTAATTTTTAGTTTTTGATCCTAAATCTTATGATTTCTCTTAGTGGTGATGTAAGCACCACCCATCCTACTCACAAGTTGACAGGAACATTTGAAGAAGGAGC
>SNQJ01S0018219.1:5263-15707 GCA_010110895.2 Picea sitchensis
AAAAGGCTCGAGGAGATCTCGTATTGATGCACATTAAACCAAAATTTGCGAGGGAATTATATTATCCCTTCTGAATGTTGATTTCAAAATCATGAACTCTTGTTCGCACATCGTGGCCTTCACACGTTCAAGAAACCTCCAATCCTTAATTTCTCTTCGTCGTACCCACCACCTTCGCATTTCTAAATATGCAATAAATAAGCTTTACTGCTAACAGTTCATCATGCACCACCCATACATATTGTCATTAATCAGTGAAAGGATCGAGGAGCTTTCCCATTCATAAGCATTTGACAAATAACTAGCGGAGAGTTACATTATTGACTCTAACTATTCATTTAAATCATCATCTGCAACAAACCAACATTCTCATAAACCTATGGCATTAGCTCGACAACACTTCTGTGGAGATACAGTCAACATCTTCGGGCGCGAGGACCAAAAATTCCAGTGGTCCAGGGCATATTCTTATTACTCAAGCTCTGCCGCAAAGAACCAAGTAATTTGGACCGCTGGGATTTATCATGCAGGCTGTGTCCCTGATGTTTTTGACTGTAAGGACCTGGTCTCTTGGTGCACCGATAAATTTATTTCTAAGAAACGAATTATTCCATTGCAGGACCGCTCTTCTGTTTCTTTGTCACCTCAGGTCTTCCGCTAGATGCTAAAATTGTTGGAGCCAACATTGACATTCAAAGGAGAAGATATCAAATAGTTCCTAACACAACATAATAACGGGTTGGACCTATTGCCCCATTTTTTTGGAAAACCCGCTTCTAGTTCCTGAAGATATTACAATCGCGCAGTTTAGTTCATTTAGAAATCCATTCCGCAAAATTGCCTGGCTGTTTACAAGAATAATGAGACAGGAGTCCACACCAACTGTTTCCCGGATGGCTCTTTATATTTTGTATTTCACAGTCAACGAACATGCCATTTTTTATTGGGGCAAGTTAATTTCCCATGAAATCTGTTCCCAATTGTCAAGCTACAAAAGGGAAAATAAATTTTATATGTCATCCTATTTATTTTTTGCAATAACACATTCCTGTTAGTTTCCACAACTGTCTCTGTCCAAGAATGTCAACTGCGAATTCCACCCAGTAACGTTCTGGTACCAGGCCTTGTGGAGGCACAAGGCTTCCCACTATTTTTATGAGGTTTTTAATGGCTTCGTGTCTATTTTCAAAGTTTTGTTGTTAGGAGAAGATGCCCCCCGCATATCTGAACAGAAAACTAGTTTTTTGGACAAGAAGGGGACACTCGAACATTTGGCTAATTACACTGTCATAAGAATTTTTGGCTCCACGAAACAACCTACTCTCTTTCCATGTCACATTATGGACAAAATGTTTGTTGCAAAAGTAGCATGTCAATACAACCACTGGTTCCATATGTTCCAAAGGAAGAAAAAAAAAATTTCATTCCTCTGCCTGGGAAAGTAGGGGAGTTCGTGTTGAAAAACATCAACAAAATTGACGATTTCACAGCACATTCTACCATATCCAACCTGAGATATGATGAAATCATAAGAGGGTTTGACCCCTATAATAGTTTTCGACAACATTTACAAACACTTGGCCTCGACGATTAATTTAAAAAAAAACACCTATCCAAAAATAGAGACAGTGCCGAAAACGGTCCTGCCTTTGATGTCGATGACATAGACACAATGCAAAGCTTCACTAAATTGTACACGCAAGAGGGGAAAGGCCCCGGTGACAAGAGTGTTCAATCTTAAAATACCACTCCAAAAAGTACGACATCCCAGAGAATCGCTCCAATGGCCCACCACAACAACAAAGAAACTCAGAGTTCTTCAAACGGAGGAGGAGATAAAAACCCTCCTCACTCTAAAATCGATAGTTCTCACAAGCTTCCAGTAGAGAAGAAGAGAAAAAAAATGTGGGGCAGGTGGAAGAGCCAGAAATTCAGAGTGAGAACATGGAACTTGACACTAATCTGGATAGCATGATGCGCTTCCTTGATCATCCCGGAGACACCATCCACCATAGCCATCTAATGGACATATCTATTACCGAAAATTTGAACGAAGATGAATCCTTCATGTTCCAGAGTGTTGTTTTTGATATCCATTCCAAAAAATTGATAATTGAGAAAAAATATGTTAAAAATAAGAAAGGCAAATCTCGTTCAGAGGTTGACCTTGCCAACATGCATCCGTCCCAAATCTGTCAACTTCATACTGCGAGCGGAGAAGCACTTCATGATTCTATTGGAGGAATCAAGACCGAGAATGATAGACTGAAGGACCGGGTCAAGGAATTGGAAGATGCTTTCATTCCTATGCCATTTCTTGTCAATCGTTTGGCAATAGCCACGCCTGGCACCCCTGCAGCCAACATAAAATTATCATCCACCCTGCTCGCATCCTGTAAAGGATATGTGGAGAATAATATCAAAAAAGGAATGGAACTGGTTATTGAGGCGTGGAAAATATCACAAACCATCACTTCCCTTGGAAATAGGGCACACAGTTTGCTTGAGCATTTGCAGGCCGAGTTAAAAGATGAAGAAAAATTCTTTTAAAAAACGGTCATTCCTTTTGGTAAGATTGTCAACAATATGACAGAAACAAAAAGAAGAGAAGAAGATATTCCATCCAAAAACCGGATCGGTCAATTGAATGCATGTTGGAAAGAAAAAGTGAAGAACCTGCATCTCATTGTTTAGTCATGTGAAAAAGCCATATCGAACAAAGACAAATTATTCACAAGGCTATCAAATATAGACTTAGCTAGGAAAACCAACAACTTCCAAGACTGCGACTTAATCACAAACTCCTTTCCCTTAACCAGGCAATAGTTCAATAAGCAAGTTGCTATGTTTAAGGCCTTGTCTCTGGAATTTTTTTACAACATCCTTCAATTTGGTCAAGCTCACGTCCACGACTGGCTTGTCAAATATGCAGTATAGAATGAGGAAATTCATCAGGCTCTCTCTAATCTTTCTATCGACTTCCAGGAATTAGAAAGCGAGCTTTTCAACATAAAAATCTAGAATGAGATCAACGTCGCCCCAATGAGAAGCTACATTGAAGAATGGCTAGAAAGGCAATTGAAACAGAGCGCCGACGAAAGGCAACATGCAGTTGCTAGCATTCCAGCAACCAATGAGGACATCCTTGAAACCGTAGTCGTTGGCGACATCAATGAAATGACAGCCGAAAGAAAATATCCAAAGGGCTCATATGTACCCTCACTGTAAAAATACTGATCGCATCCTACTTTGTTTATCAACTCAGTTATTCCAGTTTCTTAAATAGATATGTACAGACAAACACTTAAACCTTTCCATTTATTTTTTTTGTAGGTATTGCACTCTATCTTCTTTCCACAATCCTGTTTCTTGTACATATTTCTCTAATGGTCTGCGGGAGCCCCAATCCCAGTCTACATGACAAACTCATTGAAATTCCGGTTTATGTGTAACAGACTTTAATCTTTTTGTATATTTCAAAATTTCCAGTAGTATGTAACAAACTTTTATTTTTTGACAATTTCAAATAAAAATGTTTTCTTATCTCCTTTTAAATTTATGTTTTCATACATTCTTATCTTTCACCAGTCTGTATGACAAATGCATTTAATTTTTTTATATGTTACAAACTTTTATTTTTTTATATATTTTAAAATAAATGGTGCTCTACAATGCAAGCGTCATTTACAAATGCATTTAAATTTTTATATTTCTTATCTCCTTTTAATTTTATGTCTTCATATATTTTTATCTTTCACTAGTCCATATGGCAAATACATTTAAATTTCCAAATTTATTCTTCCACTTTTGACAAATTTGTAGTTTGTTATATACTTTCAAAAAATATATGTTTGCTATATACTTTCAAAAAATAGATGGTTCTCTGCTTGCCAAACGTCATTTTCTTTTGCCCCATGTTCCGTGATATACATGTTGCACACAACATTTCCGTCATATACATTTTGCACCAAACACTTCGTTTCATTTACAGTTTGACCCCATTTTCCACAATTTGTTTTCTAACCTCGTTGGCAGGGACTACGCTGCCACGTAGCCTTGTTTTATAATTTTAACTATTGTTTTATTATTTTTCTTAAAAAATCCATTTTAAACCTCAAATATATTCTAATTCAAAATAAGTGAATCATTCAAACGATAACTTAAACATTTATTAATTAAAAATTAAAAATTAAATAATTTACACATTTTAAATATTTTCAAACCATATATTTAGGGTTTCAAGGGTTGATTAATGTACCATGAACCTTAAATATATTTTTGAATGCTTCTAAGTTACAAACCAAAAAGCCTCAAAACAATTGCAAAAGATGCACGACTAACTAGGATTGTTATCATAGCTCAAATTTTGAGTCAACTATTCGAATCCATAAACTATCGTTAGGTTTTTAAGACATTCAATGGCTCAACTAATAATCATGTAAACAAAGTGGTAAATTTAAATAAAGGAATAATGAGGAAAAATGTTGGGGGGAGGAGGGTGCTTTGGAACTTTTCCACCTCCCATGAAATTTCATAATCTAATTGATATTAATATCGGGGTTGAGCTATTGGGACAAGTGGTAGCAATAGATGGTGGTGCAGTTAGAGGTATTTAACTCCCCCATAGAAAGAGTACTCATTCACATCACTTCAAAAGAATGTTAAATAAATATCCTTGTGAGGATGGGAAATGTGACAAGATGTGTGATATCTCCTTTTTATGTCTGGATATGGTCGTTATTAATTGTATTGGTGTTGCTTCTTAGCTTGAGAACTGTTATTTTGACAAAGATTGGGAAACCTATTGTCTGTTCTCGACTCTATGCTACATGAGTTCATTGGTTGTATTACATAAGTCTTGCAAAGATGAATAATCCTCATGCTCATTCCAACAATTGCACATGTTTTTCATATTAACTCCCCCCACCCCCACCCTCATACAAGGGTGGGGATGGGGGGGAGTTAATATGCAAAACATATGCACCCTTTTAAAAAATATGGATATGTGAAGGAGAATTACAAGATGTGAGAGGTATGTAGGAGAGATTATGGGTTGCATTTCCTTATGCATGGGAAAATGGGAAGGGTGTTGAAGAAAATGGAAGAGAAGGAATGGGTTGGAATTGTAGGATTTTCAAATGTAGATATCATGTATAAATTCTCAGGTTGAATCCATTAAGAATAGGAAAATGAAAATAAAAATTATAAGAGAAAGTAACTCTCAATGATTGGATGAAATAGAAGAGATAATTAGAGGGATGCAAGACGAAAGAGAGAAGCTAGAAAATGGTAAAAAGGGTAATTGTGGAAGGAATTCAACCAATGGACCCTCCATCATACTCTATGGGATCCTATGGTTTAGAACATATTCCAACTAGGGAAGACTAGATAGTGTAGAAGGAATCAACCCATGCAAATAAGACCTGACTTGGAGTCTAGACATCCCAGGTCGATAGAAGTAAGGAAACACACAATGGGAATGTTCCCTTTTAATTTATAAATGCTATCATGGTTTGTATATTTTATTTTTGGTTAGGAAAATTTGTGTCACAATATTCAAGCTGCATAGAAAACAATAGCCATAGATATTTAAAGACAATTTAGACAAAAGTGAACATAAAACTCTCGTTGACAATTTTTGAAGAGACAAAGACTAAAATAATGTATTAATTTTGTATTATCAATATGGATAGTTAAACTATAGCATAATAATAATAATAATAACTATAATTATAATTATAATAATAATCTATTTTTAAGGTCACAACCAAGCCAGACACCAAATTGGTGTATGAGACCCCCTCCGCGCAATGATTTTACTGCTAAAGTCTATGAAAGTATACATACCCTTCCCTCCTATGGATTTGAACCTATGACATTCTAGGAGGAAACACATGTTCTTAACCATTAGACCCACAATACAAATATACCTATTCTTGTGTATTTTTAAATATTTTTTTGTATGATTGATTTAAAAATTACAAAAACTCAATTTCCATTATTACTAGTAAGAACAAAAATTTTCTTCATCAATAATAAGATAATCACTTAGAACTATTTTGTTACCCAATCATCCAAGTTCAATAGTGACAATACAAACAACATCACCTATAAGACAACAATTGAGCTATTTCACTACCTACTCAATCAAGGTCCAAGCATACTTTATTCTCTATTTATCGAACTTAATAATAACAATACAAATGACATAATTGCGATATAATACAAATAATATAGATCTCCATTATGCATCCCTTGTTGATTTAAGGGGTTAATAAAATTTAATACTTACTTTTTTAATTATTTAAAATTAAATAAATCATAATAGATTAATTTTTTTTTCCAAAGAATATTAAAAATTAAATGAGGTCTTTTATATTCCAGTATGAAGGAGTTGTTGTCACATTATGTCATATGACAATAATAAAAAATAAATAACTATGTATTTACATATGTATATGACAACATCTAAAAAATGAAACCAACATAAATTCATCTTAAATTTGGATTTATCAAGCACCAAGAGGGATCAATTTTCTTTAGGGATATTTTTATCATTTAATATTAAGGAATTAATACACAATCTGGAATTAAATAATTAAAAATTTTGATCCCTCTCGGTGCTAGATAAATACGGGTTTAAGATGAATTTACACTGATAAATACTCTTATAAAATTAATAAATGATTTATTTGTATAATTAATTCTATTTTGACTCTTAATGATTTATAGTGGTCTTCATTATCCCATTTCTAAGGGTCGATTCTTGATAAATATTAGGGGAATTTTGAGGTAAAAAATGAGTCTCTCTCCCCCTCTCTCTCAAAATCAACTTTAAAAGAACCGATAGGATTCAAGATGACGATGTTAACCATAAGGTTAAATAGTCCTGGAGGTAAATAAACAACTAATTTTTTTAATCACATTTTTTACCTAATTCTATTTTGACTCTTATTGATTTATAATGGTCATCATTATCTCATTTCTAAAGGTTGACTCTTGATAAATATGGAGAATTTTGAGATACAAATGGGCCTAAAAATGAAAAAACTATACTATCAAAATCAAATTTAAAAGAACCAATAATATTCAAGATGACGATGTCAACCGTAAGGGTAAATATTTTTGGAGGGAAAGGAAAAATGTTATTTTAATTGTATTTTGAATTATCTCCTTATAGATTTACTCAAATTTCAAGTGTAGGCACTCATTGTATGCATAATTAAATTCCGCATCCAACGAGTACTCACTCTACATACTTTTGATATACTCACAAAGAGATAAACTGGAAACCTCTAATGAGTGTCTCCACTTAAAATTTGAATAAACCTATTAGGAGATAAGTTAAAAATACAATTAAAAAATTGCTTTCTTTCTTTCCCTTTAAAAATTAATCTCTTATTTTTTAAATTTAAATACTGTTTTATTATTTTTCTTAAAAAATCCATTTTAAACCTCAAATTTCCTCTAATTTAAAATAAGTGAATCATTCAAACAATAACTTAAACATTTATTAATTAAAATTTTTGAAATTTTAAAATCAGATAATTTCCACATTTTAAATATTTTCAAACCATATTTTTAGGGTTTCAAGGGTTGATTAAGATACCATGAACCTTAAATATATTTGTGAATCCTTCTAAGTTACAAACCAAAAAACCTCAAAACAATTGCAAAAGATGCACGACTAACTAGGATTATTATCATATATCAAATTTTCAATCAAATATTCGAATCCATAAACTATCGTTAGGTTTTTAAGACATTCAATGCTTAAACTAACAATTATTGTTATGTTTTTAAGACATTCAATGCCTCAACTAATAATCATGTAAACAAAGTGGTAAATTTAACTAAAGGAATAATGAGGAAAAATGTAGAGGGGTGAGGGGGGGCTTTGGAACTTTTCCACCTCCCATGAAATTTCATAATCTAATTGATATTAATATTGGGGTTGAGCCGTTGGGACAAGTGGTATCAATGGATGGTGCAGTTAGAGGTCTTTAACTCCCCCATAGAAAGAGTACTCATTCACATCACTTCAAAAGGATGTTAAATAAATATCCTTGTGAGGATGGGAAATGTGACAAGATGTGTGATATCTCTTTGTTATGTATGGATATGGTCGTTATTAATTGGATTGGTGTTGCTTCTTAGCTTGATAATTGTTATTTTGATAGAGATTGGGAAACCTCTCGTCTGTTTTTGACTCTATGCTACATGAGTTCATTGGTTGTATTACATAAATCTTGCAAAGATGAATAATCCTTATGATCATTCAAACAATTGCACATGTTTTTCAGATTAACTCCCCCCACCCCCACCCTCACCCTCATACAAGGGTGGGGATGGGGTGCAGTTAATATGTAAAACATATGCACCCTTTGAAAAAATCTGGATCTGTGAAGGAGAATTACAAGATGTGAGAGGTATGTAGGAGAGATTATGGGTTGCCTTTCCTTATGCATGAGGAAATGGGAAGGGTGTGGAAGAGAATGGAAGAGAAGGAATGAGTTGGAACTATAGGCTTTTCAAATGTAGATATCATGTATAAATTCTGAATCCATTAAGAATAAGAAAATGAAAATAAATATTATAAGAGAAAGTAACTCTCAATGATTGGATGAAATAGAAGAGATGGTTAGAGGGATGCAAGACGAAAGAGAGAAGCTATAAAATGATAAAAAGAATAATTGTGGAAGGAATTTAACCAATGGACCCTCAATCATACTCTATGGGATACTATGGTTTAGAACATATGCCAACTAGGGAAGAATAGATAGTGTAGAAGGAATCAACCCATGCAAATAAGACCTGACTTGTAGTCTAGACATCCGAGGTTGATAGCAATAATGAAACACACAATGGGAATGTTCCCTTTTAATTTATAAATGCTATCATCGTTTGTAGATTTTCTTTTTGGTTAGGCCAATTTGTGTCACAATATTCAAGTTGCATAGAAAACAATAGCCATAGATATTTAAAGACAATTTAGACAGAAGTCAACATAAAATTCTCATTGACAAATTTTGAAGAGAAAGAGACTAAAATAATGTTTTAATTTTGTATTATCAATATGGATAGTTAGACTATAGCATAATAATAATAATAATAATTGAGGGATATATTGGGGAAGGAGGTGTGATGCCTCTAGAAGCACCCACACCCTAGGAGTCTAACCCCCAAGGGGAGGAACAAGTCCTTGGGAAGGATTCAATTTAAGGGATGCAAATGGTCTAACAAGGTCCTTCCAGAGAATTTCAGAGGCCTTGACTAACTATCTGTACGGAGATAAGGCCGGGGTGCCTGTACCCCTGAGGGTCCACTGCGTGCCCCAGCTAGTACTGGTAGCATTCACGGGGAACTCCAGAAGATTAAGTTCCCACATTCACGAGTGCCACGGATGGCTCAGCTGCCGAAGCATGGTTGGAGAACAAGGCAATGTGCTTCACACTTCACGGTTCAACCTCCAGCATGAAGATTCACATAGGCGATCTTCAACTAACAAGGAGCACTCTTCTATGGAGGAAGACGCTCCTACCTTATCCAAACATGGCCATCGAAGCCGTGTTAGGAGAACGGTTTCGGGAGAAGTAATTTTCAGAGGAATTTGTTGAGCACCAGCTCAATGAGTTCAATGCCTTATGACAGGGTGGTCGTATGGTGCCAGATTTTGAGACCAGATTTATGGATCTACTTCGGTATGCCCCACATCTGAACACGAAGAAGATGGAGATCAACAAGTTCGTGACTGGCCTTAACTCCATCTTTCGTGCAAAGGTGAGGATCTAAATGCCTTAGACGTTGCACGACGTAGTCCAGTAGGCCTCTTAGATAAGGAATATTTGATCGTGGAAGTCCAGACATGACTCCTACATGACCGTCTAGACTGACAACATCTGGTGCGTGGAAACATCAGACATTGTCCAGATCATACCTCTTAGTATCAAGATACATCTATAGGACCCTTGTTCACGACACCTTGATGATATATTCCTTAGCAGAGGGATCCCTATAGGGGACCACCGCATCCATGAAAACATCGCTAGCAACCGTCATTTAGGCTTGTTAGCAGAACATACCATGATCTTAGGCTGGTGGGCTAACAAATTCTAATTCAGAGCCAGGAGTACTGGACTAGATATGCGCAATGGACATGTGGAGAGCCACCTTACCAACAAGACTATCTGGTTGAAAGGGTCGGAGCGGTTGTTTAGTTCTAATTGATGATGTCAATCAGAGTTCATTTAATGTCAACCCGGGAAGGTAAACTTAGAAGTGCCACCTATAGGTCTAGAAATATTTCTAATTTGTCCGAGATCTTTGGTTATTTTACAAGAACATATTCAACAAGATCTCTTCCAACAACTAAACAAACCTAGATCTAACATTCATCGAGATCCTAAGGTTCTCTTACAAGAACACTTGAATTTTAGGATCTCCT
>SNQJ01S0018219.1:24092-51690 GCA_010110895.2 Picea sitchensis
GGTGTCTTGGAAGCTTCCTTGGCATCTACACATGTCACAAAAACAATCCACTTTCCATATATGAAGTAAAATATATTATTTTCTAATTTTTAATCAAGAATTTCTCTTAAAAATGCTTGAAAATAAATAATGTTTGGAAAATATAAATGAGACCCATTAATGGTGAATAATAGGGAAAATGAAGTGACATGGTAGTGAATAATGAGTGATGTAATGGAAGCATAGGTGAAAAATGTATGGTAATGAGTGATATTTGTATGACATTTTTGGAGCCCAACAACGACCGAGTCAACAAGACACACTACCGTGGCGAAGATGGGCAAGGCCCATATGATTCATGACTGCGGAAAATAACTGTCAGGTCGAGCGCCAGTCCACTGTGCTCTAGGTGTTAGGTGCCATCGCCAAATGAACCTTTTGTATTTGTTAGACCCCTTGCTACGGAGAGCTCTAATCCTAGTATCGCACTAAAGGGATTTGGGTAAGGGCATTTGACATGACGAGTTTAGATTCATCGATGTGGCTTCGGGTACCAACCAGATGCTTCGAGGAAGGGGTATGAACTGTCGTTTTAACCTGGGGATAGTGTAATGAAGTCCAACCTATGTCAGGATCTTAAGATCTTATGATGACATGATCAATATGGACTGGTGGGAATCACATGATGCGATACTCAACGGTATGATGAGGCAGTTGAGTTGGACCGATGATGAAGGACAGGGAAGCGTGATTGTAGGAAGAAAATGGGGAGTATCCCAAAGGTTCATTTCTTCCCTACAACTACAAGAGAGAACGCATCAGGATGCAAGTTATATTCATACTTAGCGTCGAACATCAAAGGCTTGAAGGAAGGATTTGAAGACCTTCTGGTAGTACGAGAGTTTGCGGATGTGATTCACAAAATAGATACCAGGTGTGCCACCCGAATCCAAGATGGAATTTACCATCGACTTAAAACCTGGAACTGAACCAATGGAAAGAGAGCCTTATCAGATTTCACCCCTTGAGCTATAGGATTCGAAAGTGCCACTGAAGAAGTTGTTGGACCTAGGACTTATACGTCCAAGTGGGTCGCCTTGGAGTGATCTTGGTAATTTCATACGGGAGAAGGATGGGTCATGGAGACTCTGCTTGACTACCGTTGAGTATTCCTTAACGGCATATTGATATTTTATCGGAGGATGGAAGATCAAGATGAAATTTTACACCTGGTAATACAATGTTGCGAGAGAACAAATTACGGGAAGCGGTCGCAAGGATATTGAGGATTCATTGCTTAGGGCATGTTATATCCGACGAAGGCATCACTGTAAATCCAGTGAAGGTAGAGGCTATTGTGGAGTGTCCTGCACTGACTAATGTCCCAAAAGTGCATAGCTTCATGGGTTTAGCTGGATGTTATCGATGGTTTGTCGAGGGTTTCTTGAAGATAGCAAATCCGTTTACATAATGGCGGAAGAAGAAAAATAAGTTTGTGTGGACCGAGAAATGCGCGGAAGCATTTCGAAGGCCCAAGAGTCTGTTGACGACAATGCCAATGCTAAAAGTCCCTGGCATGGATGAGGGCTTCTTGGTATGCACTGACACATACAAGGAAGGCTTAGACATAGACTTTAGGCAATACAATCGAGTGATCTCTTACATCTCGAGGAAGTTAAGGAAGCATGAAGAGAACTACACAACGCATGATTTGGAGTTTTTAGCCATCATGTATTCCCTAAGAGTGTGGAGACACTACCTGATTAGACGAAAATTCAAACTAAAAATGGACCACTGTGGTTTACAACACCTTTTTACGCAAAATGACCTAAAGGCGAGGCAAAGGTGTTGGTCATAACTACTTATCAATTACGATTTTGAGATTTCCTACTTAAAAGAGACAGTGAACAGAGGGAAGACGCGCTGAGTCGGAGACCACACATATTTTCAGTGATACCTCTTCAAACAAATCTACGTGAAAATATTCTAACTACAGTGCGGTGCTGAATGGTATAAAGAGGGTAAGGAATTTTTCGAGCAAGACACCATGTTGGTACCAAAATTGAGAGATATATTGTGGACAACGACGGATCTTTGAGATATAATAACTGGATTTACTTACAACCCAACGACGAATTGAGAAGTTTTGATCTTATGCGAAGCTCATAAGGTAGTGTACATGGCTCATATAGGAGCCATGAAGATGAGGACCGACCTTAAGCCCTTATTCTTCTGGAAGGGATAAAGGCAGACATCGTCAACTGCATAGCGGGATGTCTATAAGGTCGACAGGTGAAGGCTGAACATAGACATCCAACATGATTGCTACAACCACATGTCATTCCAAAATCGACATGGGAGGTCATTTTGATGGACTTCACTATTGAATTGCTGCTGACGGTAAGGAGGCATGATCCGATTGTCGTGATAGTTGACACTTTGACGAAGAGTTCACATTTTGTTCCCATGCGTACGACACATCAGGCGCCAAGTATAGCTAGAGTTTATGTCAGCAAGATGTTGAGACTGCTAGACGTACCAAAGGAATCATATCCAATAAGGGATTCAGTGTTTGCAAGATGATTTTGGATGAATTTCCCAAGAGGCCTTGGGAACACCACTGAAATTTAGTAGAACATGTCCTTGATATAGACAGGCTGACCGAAAGAACAAACCAATTTGGTAAGGTTGTGTTGTATGTGTGTGTTGGACCAACATAAACGTTGGGAATAGTTATGGCCACTGGCTGAGTTTGTGTGCAACAACAACCATCAAAGCACCATTAATATGGCACCATTTGAGTTTCTTTATGGGTGATCGTGTCAGATTCCTTTGAGTTGGGATCAACTCGAGGATGGGGTCCTGGTAGGACCAGAAGCGATCCAAGAATTGAAATAACAATTACAAACGATATGAAAGGGGATGGAAGAAGCGCAGAATCGACATAAGGGTTTGTCGATGTGCATCTCATAGACCATAATTTTGAAGGGCATAACGGTTATTCGTACCACATTCTTTGAGGTGTTGCACAATGTTTATCTTGTGTCCATGTGCGAATTTAGTTCAATGATCCTATGCATGAGATTGACTGAGTTCTTGGCGGATGTTGGGCAGGGTGCGCTCATGGCAGAACCAATTCAATTTCTGGACCGTCGCATTCAACAGCTACGACGTCAAACTGTCGATCAGGTCAAGGTCCAGTAGGACAATTATAGTCCACACTCAGCTACCTGGGAGGACACATATGATATGCGTCATCAGTTTCCCTTTGTTGATAACTAGACATTTAGATATTGTCAGATACTTTATTTTTGCATTAGTAAACTGTGAAAATTCGGGACGAAGTTTAAAACAAGAGGGGGTGTATGTAACATCCCACTTTTGCATGCACCCGATGTGACTTATTCTTGTGGGCACTTGTGTGCAAGTGATCCAATTCACTATATGATTGACTGATTCGATTATGGAGCATGATGATGTTTGTGGATTTGATGATATGTTATTTGATGATATTTATATCGAAAGGTGCTATTGACTAGTTTTCCTGAGTGTGCAGGACTCTGGACGTTTGAGGATGTCGATGGAATCGATGGATATCCTTGGACTTCAGATCGATTCAAGGAGTGAACGATTATGGTTTGAATGTTTTGATATTACATATGTGACATATGCCTAGATATTATGATGTTGATTGTTATCGATGACACGTTTCGTTGATGGATGCAGGCTAATGATAGCTTGCTAACCAGACTCACGTTAGAAGTAAAGGGGTCACACATGACAACCAGAGATATTGAGGGAGATGTATGGCAGCAACCCTGACATAGCCTACTAGAACTCCCCCCATGGCTCGAATTCTAGGTTAACGATTACCTAGTTCGAGAGATCCACAATGTCGTGAGGGCAGACTATGATAGTTGCTCACGATGATTCTAAGGGGTGCACAATAAGGCATGTTCCTTATTCCTTAGAGGCCCTTAGTCTCCCAGAAGGTCACCTGATGCAGTATTGACCTCTAGGGGTTGACGTCTACCAAAATTAGTCAAAAGGTGAGTGGCACCCTTGCAGCACGTAGTGCATCTTGAAGGGCACGTTGCCCAAATAAAACATGAATGCAAGAGAGTGGCACCCTTGGAGCACCTAATGCTCTTGAAGGGAACATCACGATTTTTAACTCTAATAAGTTAATAAAACTAGTACCTAGAAAACTATGCCTCGTTAGGACCTGGTCAGCCTTAAAATGAATGATGGTATGAGTAAATTTTAATAACTAATTTTCCCTTAAAAACAGTCGCCAAGCCTAATGAATTTAAAACCTAGGTCTAAGTAGAACATGTGAACCAAAAAAAACTAAATGGACATATAACAAGACTGGGGGGTAAAGAAAATTCGAACATTAATAATTAAAGAAAAAATTTAATGAAGGATTAAATTATTAAAATGGTAAATTGTTGTTTCTATCTAAACTTGCTAAATCTGAACTAAGAAGGAAAGGGGAAACTTAAGGAAAAGGGGGATGTATAACATATTAGGGAATCTAGTCTTTGGAACCTTCTAATTGTGAACTCAACTAGGTTTTAAGAAAGATGTCAATCATTTAAGAAATTTAAGGGAATAAAGGGACATGGATGAGCGTTTTTAGGAACACTTTTAGGTGGGTGAGGGAAATAGGAAAATTTAATTAATTAATAAATTTATTTCTGGTGCAACTAAGGGATCGGGTGACATGTGTATGGGGGGGTTTATCCTAATTAAATTTAATAAAAAGAATCTAAAGAGGGTTTGTGAAACTAATCACTAAGAAAAATCTATAAAAAGGATGGCGAAGGAGGAGTATGGATCACGTCTGACATGCGTAAGGTTACATTGTCGATATTTTTCTTGACTGATTTTTCTTGTGGGAATTGGGATGCCTAATTCGATTAGAGAGTGGTAGCGCGACCTTGAGAGGTGAGCTAGGAGTTAGATTTTTCTCTGGGTTTTGTGTGCGCGGACTCTTTGTGGCTCGAGGGGCTCAGGGAGAAGAAGAGTACCCCTAGCATTGGTTGGGAGGTACTGGTGAGGTCTCAGTGGTTAATAAGCAAGAGAGGAACATAGCACAAATGCGAGACATCCACTTCGGATTCTTCACCTTTGGTTATGGTACACATGTGTAAAATTTTGCATTGGTAGATTAGTTAAAAAAATTGTATGTAGATTTATATATTGATGAATGTTGTAATGGATTCTGGCATAGTAGTTGGTAATTTCGATTGAGATTGTTCTGTTCAATAAAATGAAAATTGTTCTGTTTATTTAAGAAGGATTTATGGTTGATTGCATGTTTATCACTGGCTGCCATGGGTGGTTCCTCACTTGATCTTATTATTCCTCCCTACAACACTTCTGCCCAAGACGTTCAGTCCATAGAGTCATCGGTTTATTGACTAGATTGCTCACGTTGCCTCTACGACCTTGCTTGTTTTCTCGACTCTAGATGTGACTAAACCCTTGCGCTCTGTGAAAAAAATTCCCAGCAATGGAGTTGCAACCTTTGCGATTTTATTATGGTCTCGACTTTCTTGATGAAGTTAACCCAGCCCTTGGACAAATTTTCACCAGCATAATGATCTAGCGCTCCTCTGCAATGACTGGTCTCTTCCCACTCAAATCCGCTTAGATGCTTGTCATCTTGTTGATCCTTGCACCCAACAAACAACTGTATTCCCAGTGGCGATGTTAGACCCCGAACTTACCTCTGCATTTCTGCTTCAGAAATGCCCAGGGAACGACTGTATGTTCTCTACGTTGGGTTTAATTCGTGAATAGCGTGTGGGGGAAACTAGCGCATGGATTCTACCTTCTAGACGCAGCGAGAATTCCTTCTTCTGCTCCACGATTTCTACCTGCATCCACACAGCGAAATTTCCTCCTTCCGCGCATCGATTTTTACTGATTTTGCATAATGAATACCCTCCATCTGCTCAACGATCTTTACTGCTTTTACACAACGAGCTTCCCTTTTATTACTCATCTTTTTCTGCACTCAAGACACCCTGGGCATGTATGGGAACCCTCCTTGTTTAGCTGGAAAACTCAGCCCCCTTTTTATGCCATCTATTTAGCTTGTTAATGGGTGTCATTGTCGTTGATAGGTATAGTTTTTACATGTATCCATTTTACTAAATGTTTATCAATGTACTGATGACTGATTTATGCGCCCAATATCTTAATATGTCTCACCTGTCGTTAAAAATGCTTAGGTCCACTTGAGTAAATTCAAGGAACCCCAGTATAGAATTCTCTTAGCGAATGACATATGTTGAAGCATGAGAAGATAAGTAATTACATCTACTTGCGTGCCTCGATAAGTGTCGAGGTGTGACCACTTAAAGACTAGACCATCGTGTGCCATGAATAATGTTGATGTATGGCGAGATGTGTTAATAATTTATTTTTGCATCCACTAAATTGATGAGTGATTGGTTGAGTAGATAGACCTAGTTGCGTGCAATGGAAATAATGTATATTATGAGGGTTTAGGCTTTATACTTCTTGTGGTGATGAGAATAGATGTTATTTGCATAGTTTGTTGATTAAGTGGTTAAGATTAGGTTTTCAGTGATGGCTTTGTGTCAATTAATTGGATACATGTTATTGTATATGGAATCTTGACGAGATGATCTAGATGGCTATCAACGTGTTTTAATCGATGAGTATTGCAAGAGAATTTGTCACCCCTTGGACGTTTAATGTTGATATATGAATAAATTAGAATTTCGATATCTCGTGCCCCCTTTTAAAAATGTATCACTTAACCTTGCGCCTTTAGAAAATGTGAATTTTGATTGTTTAAGCATTGTTTTCTCTTACACCTTGAATTGATGTCGATCACTCTTGCATCATGATTAGGTGGCTATATAATTTTGCGTCTTGAATTTATGTCAATACATGACAGATTTAGTGACCAGTTTCTCTTGAGCCTTGGAGTTAACGTATGTATGATGCATTATGTAGATGTCTTACTCTTGCGCAATGAATATTTTTATGTTGATGAACAATGGTTTTAGAGGTTGAATGCTCGCGTGCCCGGAATTTAAGAAAATGTTCGCTTGTGCCTAAAAATTTAAATAAGTAGATGAATGTGCCTCGATTTATGTCATTTCTTGATGGATTGAGTATTTTAGTTCTCCCGCGCCAGGGAATATGCTGCTATTAAGTAATTGGACTGCCTTGCGCCGTGGAATTTCGATGTTGCATAAGGGAATAAGTATTTAGATTAATTGCGCCAGGGAATCATGTTGATGTGTAACGACTTAGTATATGGACTTCTTGCGCCATGGAATAATGTTAATGTATTGCATGGTTGTTGGTTATTCACTTCTTGAGCCAATTAATTTATTGTAACGAATGATTGCATCAATGTGCATCTGTCATTCACAACGATGAGGTGTCGGCTTAGCTTCATGATGGTGGTTAATGTGTTATTGTTGCTTCTTTCTGATAATGCACTTTTGTCAATGACGTCGTTATTAAATTGTGATGTATTTTTCCTAACCAATCTTTAAAAAAAATAAAAAATTACCTGTGTGTACGTCGCTTTTGTGGTCGTAACGACGGGGTCGTTACATTCACTACCTACTCAATCAAGGTCCAAGCATACTTTATTCTATAGTTATCGAACTTAATAATAACAATACAAATGACATAATTGCAATATAATAAAAATAATATAGATCTCCATTATGTATCCCTTGTTGATTTAAGGGGTTATTAAAATTTAATACTTACTTTTTTAATTATTTAAAGTTAAATAAATCATAATAGATTAAAAAAATAAAGTTATTTTTCAAAGAATATTAAAAATTAAATGAAGTCTTTTATAGTCCAGTATGAAGGAGATGTTGTCACATTATGTCATATGACAATAATAATAAAAAAATAACTATGTATGTACATATGTATATGACAACATTTAAAAATTACATGTAAGATAAGTAATTACATCTACTTGTGCGCCTTGATAAATGTCGAGGTGTGACCACTTAAGGAGTAGACCATCATGCGCCATGAATAACGTTGATGTATGGTGAGATGTGTTAATAATTTATTTTTGCATCCACTAAATTGATGAGTGATTGGTTGAGTAGATAGACCTTGTTGCGTGCAATGGAAATAATGTATATTATGAGGGTTTAGGCTTTATACTTCTTGTGGCGATGAGAATAGATGTTATTTGCATAGGTCGTTGACTAAGTGGTTAAGATTAGGTTTTTAGAGATGGCTTTGCATCAATTAATTGGATACATGTTATTGTATATGGAATCTTGACGAGATGATCTAGATGGCTATCAATGTGTTTTAATCGATGAGTATTGCAAGAGAATTTGTCACCCCTTGATTAGAATTTTGATATCTCGTGCCCCCTTTTAAAAATGAATCACTTAACCTTGCGCCTTTAGAAAATGTGAATTTTGATTGTTTAAGTATTGTTTTCTCTTACACCTTGAATTGATGTCGATCACTCTTGCATCATGATTAGGTGGCTATATAATTTTGCGTCTAGAATTTATGTCAATACATGACGGATTTAGTGACCAGTTTCTCTTGAGCCTTGGAATTAACGTATGTATGATGCATTATGTAGATGTCTTACTCTTGCACAATGAATATTTTTATGCTGATGAACAATGGTTTTAGAGGTTGAATGCTCCCGTGCCCAGAATTTAAAAAAATGTTCGCTTGTGCCTAAAAATTTAAATAAGTAGATGAATGCGCCTCGATTTATGTCGTTTCTCGATGGATTGAGTATTTTAGTTCTCCCGCGCCAGGGAATATGCTACTATTAAGTAATTGGACTGCCTTGTGCCGTGGAATTTTGATGTTGCGTAAGGGAATAAGTATTTAGATTAATTGCACCGAGGAATCATGTTGATGTATAACGACTTAGTATATGGACTTATTGTGCCATGGAATAATGTTAATATATTGCATGGTTGTTGGTTATTCACTTCTTGAGCCAATTAATTTATTGTAACGAATGATTGTGTCAATGTGCATCTGCCATTCACAGTGATGAGGTGTCAGCTTAGCTTCATGATGGTGGTTAATGTGTTATTTTTGCTTCTTTTTGATAATGCACTTTTGTCAATGACATCATTATTAAATTGTGATGTATTTTTCCTAACCCATCTTTAAAAAAAAAGGAAAAATTACCTGTGTGTACGTCACTTTTGTGGTTGTAACGACAGGGTCGTTACATTCACTACCTACTCAATCAAGGTCCAAGCATGCTTTATTCTGTAGTTATCGAACTTAATAATAACAACACAAATGACATAATTGCAATATAATAAAAATAATATAGATCTCCATTATGCATCCCTTGTTGATTTAAGGGGTTATTAAAATTCAATACTTACTTTTTTAATTATTTAAAGTTAAATAAATCATAATAGACTAAAAAAATAAAGTTATTTTTCAAAGAATATTAAAAATTAAATGAAGTCTTTTATAGTCTAGTATGAAGGAGATGTTGTCATATTATGTCATATGACAATAATAAAAAATAAATAACTATGTATGTACATATGTATATGACAACATTTAAAAAATTAAACCAACATAAATTCCTCTTAAATTTGGATTTATCAAGCACCAAGAGGGATCAATTTTCTTTAGGGATATTTTAATCATTTAATATTAAGGAATTAATACATGATATTGAATTAAATAATTAAAAAATTTGATCCCTCTTGGTGCTAGATAAATACAGGTTTAAGATGAATGTACACTGATAAATATTCTTATAAAATTAATAAATGATTTATTTATATAATTAATTCTATTTTGACTCTTAGTGATTTAGAGTGATCCTCATTATCCCATTTCTAAAGGTCGGTTCTTGATAAATATTAGGGGAATTTTGAGGTAAAAAATGAGTCATAGACAGACACATACACACACACACACACTTTAGCAGAATCAACTTTAAAAGAACCAATAGGATTCAAGATGACAATGTTAACCATAAGGGTAAATAGTTTTGGAGGGAAATAAAACAACTAATTTTTTTAATCACATTTTTTACTTAATTGTATTTTGACTCTTATTGGTTTATAATGGTCCTGATTATCTCATCTCTAAAGGTCGACTCTTGATAAATATGGAGAATTTTGAGATAAAAATGGTGAGTTGCTTGCCTTACTGGAGACGTCGCGCTGCTCAGTTTGTGGAAGGATATCACAAGCATGTGGCTGGAAGGGTTGGACCTTTTTAACCAGTCTGGATACATGAGATTATTTTGTGCAGAAGGAATATTTACACTTTGTTACAATCTTGTTGACCTGCTTCTGTTGGATAGGAGGTGCTTGGGCCGAGGCTGTAGTGGTTGCAGTATCCTTTTGTTCACCTTTTGAACAGATTGTGAAGAAGATGAATTTTGTAGTATGAGATACTACCTTGAGAAAATTTTTAGGTGGAACAGTAGTCAGAACTACCTCTGGTATTCTATAGAGATGAACCCCCAGAGAAATAATGACACTGTGGGGTCGAAAATCATAAACAACATGGCTCTTCCACATATATGGTTGGCCTAAGAGAACATCACAGACATCCAGTGAGGCAACATCACATAATACCTCATCTTTGAAGGGATGGATGCCGTATGAAAATCGACACTATTGGCTGACACAAAGATCTCGACCTTGACAAAGCCACCCGATGTTGTATGGTTGCGAGTGTGGTGTTGTCGACAATCCCAACTATTTGACGACCTCTGCTGAGAAGAGGTTTTTCTAGCTTCTTCTATCAACAATAAAATGCATCGGGGTCCCCTTCACCCACATTTGTGAATGAAAAAGACACTCCCCCTCTTTAGGATCTGTTGGTTCTTCTAGTTGAATTGCCGCGGTCACGACAATAGCAGTGGGGTCTGTGTCGATGATCTATCTTTTACCAGTATTTTTAGAATTAGATTCTGAATCAGGGTTCGGCTCCTTGTCTTTGATCTCAGCCACCAATGACTGTTTTGAGCGACATTCATTGGTGTTGTGCCAGGGTATTTTGTGGAAATCGCACCATTTTACGGTGTCCTTCTTTGTCTTCCCGTGACCCTTCTTTTTCTATGGCTTGGACTAGTTTTCGGGAGACTGTTTGTTAGGGATGTCTTTGTCATACTTTGGTTGTTGTGTATTTGTAGACCTGAACTCTCATTTGTTCTAGTGCTTAAATTTCTGCTCGATTTTAACAGCATATCGATAAGCAACACCGAGTGATGAGATGTCCAAGAAATACATTTCATTTTGGATGTATCTATGTAGAGCCCCACGGTATTTCATAACCAAATGTCATTCGAAGTCTTTGATACCCAACTTGGTGCGTAAGGTATGGAAGGTATTGGTGAACTCCAGAACTGCTTGGCCCCTCTCTTGCCGCAGTGTGGTCCATCTCATGTACGGGTTCTCATAGTTTCCAACAGGGTAATACTGTTCCTTTACCGCATCCACAAAAAAATCCCAAGTGGGCTTGGCCCCATATATTCCAGACTCCTCTATGGAATTTTTCTCCCAATAAATTTCCCACCAATGTTTGACATGGGGGAGAGATTTAAGGAGTGCGAAGGTGATCTTTTCTCTATCGAAAAAATTGTGAATAGAGAAATAACCTTCTAGTAGATTTAACCATTTGTCTAGGGCTTCTGCATCTATCTGTCCTTCAAATACAGGAATATCAAAATTAACTTGTAACTTGAAAGGCGAGGTGCATCCAAAGTGGTCGCTTGATGAATATGCACCTATTTTTATCGACAAGCGTTGAAGGATGTGGGAAAAATTCTCCATCATTTCGTCCCTCTGTTGCGTGAGAGCTTGCTCAAACAACAACCTGATAGGATCGTCTGCTCCATCATTTTTATTTTCTTCTACCATTGAGGGTTTCTTGAGTGTGCGAGAGAGATTGTCCTAAAGAGAGACAAGATCAAGACCCAACTTGCTATACTTGGACCTCGTCTGGGACATGAACTGAAAAACGATAAAGAACAGTCTGCTCTGATACCACTGATCCAGATTTATTTTCGACACGAAATGAGAGCGGAGATATAATAAATAAATGCACAGAGATATCGCAGATATCCAATAATGTAACAGAAATGTATCAAAGATGCAACTGCCAACCATAAACACAGATATACAGTAATACACAATTTCTATTAATGAAATAAATGTACAGAGACTGTAAAAATACAGAGCAAAAGACTCGCTAGAATGGTGGTAGCTTATCTCTAAGAAGAGATGTGATGGCTACTCGCATTCACAAGAAGATGATTACAATGAGACTCTAAAGGCCTTTTTACAATAAACAAGAATTCCAAAAACCCTAGACATCCAAAAACCTAACCCTAGGAGATGAAGTGCCAAAAGTCATGTGGGCCCCGTTTGGGTAAGTTAGTACATCAACTTCCCGGGGTTGTAACTTTTGCATACGATCTCCGTTTTAGGCGCATGATAGCTCGTTTGAAAGGTATCATCGAGGAGATTCATTTTGGGGGATCAATACTATATTTATATACCATTGCGAAGATCGATCCCTAAAAACCTTCATTTAGACCCTCAAAATGACCCCAGAAGTTAAAAACTGCTAAAAATAGTAAATTGCCAAAAATGCCAGAAAATTGTTTTGATCCAGTTGGAAAAGGTGGGTGGCCACCGATATTCACCTGGATCAATCCTCACTCCTTAGGAAGAAATGATATCCATTTCATTGAGTGCCCGAGGGAGAGGAAAAAGCGTTTGCTGAATTTGAATCTTGGTGAGTTGCTTGCCTTGTTGGAGACGTCGTGTTGCTCGATTTGTGAAAGGCTATCAGGAGCATGTGGCTGGAAGGGTTGGAATTTTTCAACCAATTTGGATACATGAAATTATTTTGTGCAGAAGGAATATTTACACTTTGCTACAATCTTGTCGACCTACTTCTATTGCATAGAGGTGCTTGGGCCGAGGCTGTAGTGGTTGCAATATCCTTTTGTTCACCTTTTGAACAGATTGTGAAGAAGCTGAATTTTGTAGTATGAGATACTACCTTGCGACACTTTTCAGGTGGAACAGTAGACAAAACTACCTCTGGTATTCTGTAGAGATGACCCCCAGAGAAACAATGACACTACGGGGTTGAGACTCATAAACAACATGGTGCTTCCACATATATGGTTGGCCGAAGAGAACATCACAGACATCCAGTGGGGAAACTTCACATAATACCTCATCCTTGAGGGGATGGATGCCGTATGAAAATCGACACTACTGGCTGACATGAATATCTCGTCCTTGACGAAGCCACCCATTGCTGTATGGCTACGGGTGTGGTGTTGTCGACAATCCCAACTGTTTGACGAACTCTGCTGAGATGAGGTTCTTATGGCTTCCACTATCAACAATAAAATGTAGCAGGGTCCCCATCACCCACATATGTGAATGAAAAAGTCACTCCCCCTCTTCATGATCTGTTGTTTCTTTTGGTTGAATTGCTTCGGTCACGACAATATCAGTGGGGTCTGCGTCGATGATCTGTCTTTTACTAGTATTTTTATAATCAGATTATGAATCATGGTTTGACTCCTTGTCTTTGATCTCAACCACCAATGACTGTTTTGAGCCACATTCATCGGTGTTGTGCCAGGGGATTTTGTGGAAATCACACCATTTTTTTGTGTCCTTCTTTGTCTTCCCGTGACCCTTCTTTTCTTGTGGCTTGGACTGGTTTTCAGGAGACTGTTTATTAGGGCCGTCTTTGTCATACTTTGGTTGTTGCGTATTTGTAGACTCGAACTCTCGTTTGTTTTTGTGCTTAAATTTTTTCTCAATTTTAACAGCATATCGATAAGCAACACCGAGTGATGAGATGTCCAAAAAGTCCATTTCAGTTTGGATGTATTTGTGTAGAGCCCCACGATATTTTAGAACCAAATGTCGTTCAGAGTCTTTGATACCCATCTTGGTGCGCAAGGTATGGAAGGTATTGGTGAACTCTGGAACTGCTTGGCCCCTCTCTTGCCGGAGTGTGGTCCATCTCATGTACTAGTCCTCATAGTTGCCAATAGGGTAATACTATTCCTTTACCGCATCCACAAAAAAATCCCAAGTGGGCTTGGCCCCATATATTCTAGACTCCTCTGTGGAACTTTTCTCTCAGTAAGTTTCCCACCAATGTTTGACATGGGGGAGATATTTAAGGAGTGCGAAGGTGATCTTTTCTCTTTCGAAAAAATTGTGAACAAAGAAATAACCTTCTAGAAGATTTAACCATTTGTCTAGGGATTTTGCATCTATCTATCCTTCAAATACAGGAATATCAAAATTAACTTGTACCTTGAAAGGCGAGGTGCCTCCAAAGTGTCTGCTTGATGAATATGCACTTGTTGCTATCGGCAGGTGCTGAAGGATGTGGGAAAAATTCTCCATCATTTCATCCCTCTGTTGCGTGAGAGATGGCTCAAGCAACAGATTGATAGGATTGTCTGCTCCGTCATTTTTCTTTTCTTCCACCATTGAGGGTTTCTTGTGTGTGAGAGAGAGATTGTCTTCAAGAGAGACAAGCTCAAGACCCAACTTGCTATACTCAGACCTCGTCGGGGACATGCACTGATAAATGATCAAGAACAACCTGCTCTGATACCACTGATCCAGATTTATTTTTGACACGAAATGAGAGCAGAGATATAATAAAGAAATGCATTGAGATATTGCAGATATCCAATATTGTAACAGAAATGTATCATAGATGCAACCAATTTAGGGATGATTTTAGGGGATAAATTTTGCTCATGGGCTAATTTCCATGGTTTTTTCCAAAAAACTATTCGTCATTCTAAAAATGATTCACTAAAATTCTATAGGCTAAAATTATTTTACCTTAAAAATCGCCAAAATTTTATATAAACTATATAAAATCCTTAGAAATTTGAATATTTTTACAAAAATATCGCCAAAAATTTATAGTTGGAATATGAAGGATTAGTAAGATTCACCTAGGTTTCTACATTTTAAAATAAATTTCCATCCTTAAAATCATCCCTGGAAACCATAAACACAGATATACATTAATACACAATTTCTATTAATGAAAGAAATGTACAAAGACTGTAAAAATACAGAGCGAAAGACTCACTAGAATGGTGGCAACTTATCTATGAGAAGAGATGTGACGGCTACTTGCATTCGTAAGAAGATGATTACAATGAGGTTTTGAAGGCATTTTTACAATAAACAGTAATTCAAAAAACCCTAGACATCCAAAAACCTAACCCTAGGAGATGAAGCGCCAAAAGTCATGTGGGCCCCGTTTGGGTAAATTAGTACATCTACTTCCCGGGGTCATAACTTTTTCATACGGTCTCTGTTTTAGGCATATGATATCCCGTTGGAAAGGTATCGTTGAGGAGATTCATTTTGGGGGATCAATAATGAAATAATCTATTTTCAAGAAGCTCGATCCCGAAAAAACTTCATTTAGACCCTCAAAATGGCCCCGGAAGTTAAAAATTGCTAAAAATAGTAAATTGCCAAAATTGCCAAAAAACTATTTTGAGCCAGTTGGAAAAGGTGGGTGGCCACCGATATCCACCTGGATCATTGAGACATTGGGACAAGTGGTAGTAATGGATGGTGGTGTAGTTAGAGGTATTTAAATCCTCCATAGAAACAATACTCATTCACATCACTTCAAAAGAATGTCAAATAAATATCCTTGTGAGGATAGGAAATGTGACAAGATGTATGATATCTCTTTGTTGTGTCTGGATATGGTCATTATTAATTGGAATGGTGTTTCTTCTTATCTTTAGAACTATTATTTTGATATATATTGGGAAACCTCTTATCTATTCTCGACTCTATGCTACATGAGTTCATTGGTTGTATTACATAAGTCTTGCAAAGATGAATAATCCTCATGCTCATTCCAACAACTGCACATGTTTTTCATATTATCTCCCCCCACCCACACCCTCATACAAGGGTGGGGATGGGGGGAGTTAATATTCAAAACATATGCACCCTTTGAAAAAATGTGGATCTATGAAGGAGAATTACAAGATGTGAGAGGTATGTAGGAGAGATTATGGGCTGCCTTTCCTTATGCATGAGGAAATGGGAAGGGTGTTGAAGAAAATGGAAGAGAAGGAATGAGTTGGAATTGTAGGGTTTTCAAATGTAGATCTCATGTATAAATTCTTAGGTTGAATCCATTAAGAATAAGAAAATGAAAATAAATATTATAAGATAAAGTAACTCTCAATGATTGGATGAAATAGAAGAGATAATTAGAGGGATGCAAGATGAAAGAGAGAAGCTATAAAATGATAAAAAGGATAATTGTAGAAGAAATTCAACCAATGGACCCTCCATCATACTCTATGGGATCCTATGGTTTAGAACATATGCCAAGTAGGGAAGAAGATATAGTGTAGAAGGAATCAACCCATGCAAATAAGACCTCACTTGGAGTCTAGACATCTAAGGTCGATAGCAATAAGGAAACACACAATGGGCATGTTCCCTTTTAATTTATAAATGCTATCATGGTGTGTAGATTTTCTTTTTGGTTAGGACAATTTGTGTCACAATATTCAAGTTGCATAGAAAACAATAGCCATAGATATTTAGAGACAATTTAGATAGAAGTCAACATAAAACTCTCGTTGACAAATTTTGAAGAGAAAAAAGACTAAAATAATGTTTTAATTTTGTATTATCAATATGGATAGTTATATTGTAGCATAATAATACTAATAATCTATTTTTAAGGTCACAACCAAGCCAAACACCAAATTGTTGTATGAGACCCCCTTGTTTGTAGGACAAGGGTCCCCCTCCGCGCAACCATTTTACTGCTAAAGTCTATGAAAGTATACATACCCGACCCTCCTCTGGATTTGAACCTATGACATCCCGGGAGGAAACACATGTTCTTAACCATTAGACCCACAATAAAAATATACCTATTCTTGTATATTTTTTAAAATTTGTTTGTATGATTGATTTAAAAATTACAAAAATTCAATTTCCATTACTACTAGTAAGAACACAAAATTTTCTTCATCAATAATAATATAATCACTTAGAGCTATTTTGTTACCCAATCATCCAAGTTCAATAGTGACAATACAAACAACATCACCTATAAGGTAATAATTGAGCTATTTCACTACCTACTCAATCAAGGTCCAAGCATACTTTATTCTCTAGGTATCGAATTTAATAATAACAATACAAATTACCTAATTGCAATATAATACAAATAATTTATATCTCCATTATGTATCCCTTATTGATTTAAGGGGTTATTAAAATTTAATACTTACTTTTTTAATTATTTAAAATTAAATAAATCATAATAGATTAATTTTTATTTTTTTTCAAAGAATATTAAAAATTAAATGAGGTCTTTTATAGTCCAGTATGAAGGAGATGTTGTCACATTATGTCAAATGATAATAATAAAAAATAAATAACTATGTATGTACATATGTATATGACAACATCTAAAAAATTAAACGAACATAAATTCATCTTAAATTATGATTTATCAAGCACCAAGAGGGATCTATTTTCTTTAGGGATATTTTTATCATTTAATATTAAGGAATTAATACAAGATATGGAATTAAATAATTAAAAAAATTACACCTTAAAAAATTTGATCCCTCTTGGTGCTAGATAAATACGAGTTTAAGATGAATTTACACTGATAAATATTCTTATAAAATTAATAAATGATTTATTTATATAATTAATTATATTTTGTCTCTTATTGATTTAGAGTGGTCCTCATTATCCTATTTCTGAAGGTCAGTTCTTGATAAATATTAGGGGCATTTTGAGGTAAAAAATGAGTCTCACGCACACTCTATCATAATCAACTTAAAAAGAACCAATAGGATTCAAGATGACGATGTTAACCATAAGGGTAAATAGTTCTGGAGGGAAATAAAACAACTATTTTTTTTAATCAAATTTTTTACTTAATTCTATTTTGACTCTTATTGATTTATAATGGTCCTCATTATCTCATTTCTAAAGTCCGATTCTTGATAAATATGGAGAATTTTGACACAAAAGTGGGCCTCAAAATAAAAAAAATATACTATTAAAATCAACTTTAAAAGAACCAATAATATTCAAGATGATGATGTCAACCATACGGGTAAATATTTTTGGAGGGAAAAAATACTATTTTAATTGTATTTTAACTTATCTCCTTATAGATTTACTCAAATTTCAAGTGTAGGCACTTGTTGGATGCATAATTAAATTATGCATCCAACGAGTATTCACTCTACATACTTTTGATATACTCACAAAGATATAAACTGAAAAAATTCAACGAGTGCGTACACTTGAAATTTGAATAAACCTATAAGGAGATAAGTTAAAAATACAATTAAAAAATAGTTTTCTTTCTTTGCCTTTAAAAATTGATCTCTTATTTTATAAATTTAACTATTGTTTTATTAGTTTTCTTAAAATATCCAGTTTAAACCTCAAATTTGCTCTAATGTAAAACAAGCGAATCATTGAAACAATAACTTAAACATTTATTAACTAAAAATTTAAAATATCTAAAATTAAATAATTTACACATTTTAAATATTTTCAGACCATATTTTTACGGTTTCAAGGGTTGATTACACAACCATGAACCTTAAATATATTTGTGAATCCTTCTAAGTTACAAACCAAAATACCTCTCAATGTATATGAAAAAGAGGCCTCTAAGTAATTTGTTATAAAAAACAAATTATTATATATATTTTTAATAGTTTTTTTTTCCAATAGAAAATTCGCTTAAAATTATATTAGATTATAATTTTTTTTACATCTTCAAGGATCCTTGATCAATAACTGATACTTGACGATCCATAAGGATACATTCTGGCACAAAATCTATCCACCATAGCCATTACAACAAAAAAACACTATCCAAAGAGGACACATTTACACAAACACAATGCATAGGCAAATACTATTATTAGGTTCATCTCTTCAAAATATTAAAAATACTTTCTAAATCCAATCCAAAACTCTAACCAGACTCAAAACTATGGAGGAATTAAAACATATATATATGAATTGTAGGGCCCGCTGTCCCTCCTTCCATATATATATGAAGTGAAATATGATAATGTTCCTTTCAGCTCCAATAGGGCATGCTTTGATAATCGATCTACCTCCTTATTGAATTCCATGTAGATATGATGAAAGTAGATACCTTGAAATGTTGTAGACAGTTCCAATGTTCTACGCTTCCATCCTTCAATGGCGGTGGATTATAGTTTTCCTTTATGGTTTAGCCAACCAATAACCACCTTGGAGTCCCCCAAAATCTGCATGTTTTGAATATTCAAGTGTTTTTCTAAGGTGAGTGTGGCCCATGCTCCCATAAGCTCAACTTTTGTATTAGTACCTTCCCTGCTGTTGACATACCATTTGTAAACAATTGAATCTGGAAATTTTATGACTGCCCCAGCTCCACAATTCAAACCACCTACTATAGTTTCCCCATCAAAACAAGCAATAGTAAAATCATCAATCTCAATGATCGACCTCTGTCTTATGTTCAACAATTTTGTTAATGAGGAATATTGGTGAGCGAGCCAAGTGTCTTGTATACTACTGCCTAGGCCGAAGGATATTTCTCATCAAATATCGCTTTGTTCCTTTCAATCCATATGTTCCAACATGTAATTGCAACCAACCTATTTGAAACAAATTTGTTTATAGTCCAGGAGTCTAAGAAATCTATAAGTGAAGCTCCCACCCATGCACTTTTGATTTGTAGACTATGAGAAATTCTGGTCCAAATTATTTTTGTAAAGGTGCAATGTATAAAAAGGTGGTTGATGTCTTCAGTGTTTTTCTTACAGAGTAAACAAATACTTGGGCCCTCCCAACCTTTTTTATTTAATACATTCTAGGTAAGGATCTTGTTTTCCACTGCCAACCATAATTTTTTTTTTATCTTCAGTTGTAAATTCCATTTCCATAAGTTAACTCTCCATCCACGCCATATCAGGAAATTCTGAGTAGATATAAGGGTGGCATAAATGTTTCTAACAGTGATGTTCCTAGATGAATCGCCCCCGGTCCATAATAGCATGTCATAGATGTCATGGGGCAAGATCCTGACACCTTTAAGCTATGATATATAGTTATCCCAAACTATAGAAAGGTTCCCGGTTAATCCCAAGTCCTCACAGCTCATCCATACCTATGTTTGAGTAATTGGATCTCGAGCATCAATGGCTTGTGCTAGCACAATAATTATTTTTTGATTTAAAATTGATAAGATCTCTACTGGGAGGAAGGATTTGTCATCGATGCCAAGGATTCAGTCTCTTCCAATGGAAACAAGATGTCTAGATCTTGGACGCCAACTAAGCCAATGGGTGATAACATGTACATAACGAGTAAGGCTAGTCCATATCCTGGAAGAAGAATAGATTTTGTGTGAAGCCAACATAAACCGTTTGATAACTGTTTGTTTGAAAAATATTTTTCCATTAATACTTTATGCCAAATATCGCCCTGCGTCAAGACCCTCCAAAGAGTATTTACAGTCAATGTTGTATTGAAGTGAACAAGGTTCCAGAACCCCCAACCTCCATTTTTATTTGGTCTAGATAAAGTCTCCCACCTGCAAAGATGATATTGTTGCGTATCTTTATGGTCGTTCCATAGAAAGTGAAACATTAATTTTCTAATCTTGTTTAAAATTGAACGTGGGATAGCTTCCATAGACATCCAATAAACATGTTGGCCTTCCAACACTATTTTGACAAGAATGTATCTACCTCCCATAGATAGCCACTTGTTACACCATAAACTGATTTTCTTGGTTAATTTGGCCACAAGCCATTCCCAATCATTCGCCCAATGTTCCCCTGTCTTTAGAAAGTAACCCAAATATCTAAAACCGGTCGAGAGATCACTAAAAGTATATGGTAGAACTATTTTGAAAGGGGCCAATTCAATCTACATGAGACCTTCAAAATGAACAATTGTCTTTGTTTGATTAACTGAATGTCCAGAGGATTTACAGAATAAGTTGATAATTTTTTCGATTTCTATCCATTCATGTAAACTTGCCTTTTTCATAATGAGTACATCATCCATGAACAATAGATGAAGAATATTTAAAAATCTAGACACTTTTATACTTGAAATCTTTCCTTAACCAATGCTATATTTCAGTAATAAACTGAGGCCTTCCATCACCAGGATAAAAAGAAATGGTGATAAAGGACAACCTTGACGTAATCCCCTATCGCTTCTCAAGAAGTCTATGGCCTCACCATTAAGTAATACTACAAAGGAAGATGATGTGACATAGGACACGATCCAATTTGTCATCTGGATTTCAAAACCCACCTTTAGAAGGATTAGTCTTAAATGTTCCCAGTCAATACAATCATATGTTTTCCTTAAATCCATCTTTAACACAAACGATTTTAATTTTTTCTTTTTTATGTTGTGGAGGCTCTCATGAGATGTGTCGATAACATCTTGAATCCTCCTTCCTTTTAAAAATCCCGACTATTCTTCAAAGAGTGATTTGGAAAGAAATTGTTTAATCTGGTTGGTAATGATTTTTGATATCACTTTGTAACACAGATTGCACAATGATATCGGGCGAAAGTCGTCAAAGGTAGCCGGTTTATTTTCCTTCGGGATCAAGTTCAGAAAGGTTGAATTTAATATTCCTACAATAGTGCCTAATCTTCTTGACTCCTCCTCCATCTCTAGGAGATCCTCCCCTACTAAATCAAAGAATAAAGTAAAAAATTCAGCCGTCGAGTCATCCGACCTTGGACTCTTATCCTTTTTAAAATGAAATAGAACAACTTTTAACTCCTCCAATGAAACAGGATTGTACAATAAGAAAGACTCATCATCATTTAACATCTGTGGAAAGAGTTCATTAATCTTGATTTTTTCAGTAGTATTCAGAGTGAGCGGGGCCTTGTAGAAAATTTTGAAATATTGGACCGCTGCTTCCTTTAAGGCTCCCTGTTTAGAAATCTTAACTCTTGTGGCATCAATGATTTCCCATACATGTTTCCAGACTCTATTGTGGGTAGAAAAATTGTGAAAATACTTAGTATTATTGTCCCCTCTAGCCATCCAAATAGCCTTGCTACGCAATCTCCCTTGTTCTTCAACCCCTTTTAATATATTACTCCTTTCTAATTCCATCTGTCGAAGGGACAATTCCGTTTCATGATTTGTAGGATCACCAACCAATAGAATAATCATATCCTTTATGTCTGATTCGAGAGTCAATAACTTAGCTTTGCTTTTGGCTAAATTCTCTTTATACAAAAGTTTTTTTTGCGATTTTAGAACTTTTGATTTCCAAACTATCTTGTTTTGTTTGCCACCTTCAGAAAGGAAAAAAGGGTCTTTCCATATCTTATAGAGTAAATCCACAAAATCTTGATCATTAAGCCACTTAACATTAAGTTTGAAATGATAAGCCTTATAGAAAGGAGGTAAATCCAGCTGTAATAAAACTGGCGCATGATCAGAGATAAAAGGAAGCTCTACCTAGGACCTATAAAGGCAAAAAATGGTTAATAAACCTTCAGAAACAAGAAATCTGTCTAATCTCCTTGCAATCGCCTCCTGACCAATACGCTTGTTCCTCCAGGTAGGGACCAACTTTGCTGACTTGATGTCTATCAAATTTTTGGATGAAAATATCTCTCTATAATAATCATATGTATTCCTAGACCTGGAAGTTCCTCCCCAGACCTTGTTTGAAGACAAAATAATATTTAGGTCCCCATCAATGATCAAATTCTTAATAGACAAGATACCACTGTCTTCCACCAACTTCCATAATTGTTTTCGATCCGAGCACGAGCCATATATATTAAGTAGTGCTAACTCCCGGTTGTTTATATTACACCTGCATGTTAACAAAATACAACCAAAATTAAGATAAGATACCAAATCATATAAATTGGGATCCCAAGAGACTAACAGTCCCCCCAATGTACCCACAAAATTAACTACGCTCAAAACCCAGGAAGGACGCAAAAGGTGCATGAAATCCCTTGCTTTCTGAGCATTTACCAAATTTTCCTAAAGAAAAACAATTTCAGGATATGTATATGAAAAAAAGACCTTGAAGTAATTTGTTATAAAAAAAAATATTATATACATTTTTAATTTTATTAATGAAGGTTTGTTTACTTCGTAAAAGTTTAATGTTATTGTTATCAATGCTCATTAAAATTTTATTTTTTATTTTTATGTGGCATAATAAATCCTTGTGAAGTGACACACTTTTATAAGGATTTTTTTTCATATGAAATTGAATACAAGTCCTAAGAGACCTTAGTATCATTCAAACCCAATGGTCATGTTTTTTCACCAAAATGATTTTGAATATTTATTAATAAGAGATTGAAATATAAAGAAGTTGACCACAATGAAAGAAAACAATCTAAAAGAAGTAAGATTTTAGAAGAAAAAAAAAACATAATTAAATTTTTTTACTGTAAAACAATTTAAAAGAAGTAAGATTTTAGAAGAAGAAAAAAACATAATTAATTTGTTTTTACTGTAGACCTTATGTGATGAAGGTTGAGATGGAAAAGTAGGAGGAAGAAGATGATGAATTCCAAAACAAACTTGCAAAAAAATCAATTAGGAAATTTAACCCTCTTCTAACTTTTAATGATAAACGATAAACCCTAGATTTAAGTTATTGACCATAATAAAAAATCGATTTAACGAAAGAAAGACATTTAAACAAATTTAAATTAGAATAAATCAATTAGAGGGGAAGATTCAAATAGAAATAAGAAAATATGGAATCAATGCATTACTTTACATATGAATTACCATTTCTTTAATGTTTTGAAACTTATCAAGTAGACAGGTAATAATGCATTCCAAAATTAACATATTTTTTCGTTGGTTGATAAGATAAAATTAGATTTAATAATGTTTGGAAAGTTATGGAAAAAAATAAAAACAAGATTTAAAAAAAAAAACAAATCATTTAAATGGAAATTTGGAATTAAAACAAACGTAAATTGATTTAATAATTTACCTCTTGTTTTAGGCTACTTTCAAGTTGTGTTTTATTTTGATTATTTTCTCTTACATATTTTTGATAACATCTGATCCAAACACTAGTTTATCTGTTGGATTGTTTCAACTCACTGGAGTGTTATACTTTCTTTCATGTAAAGCTTCAAAGACTTGATACACATTGTTGTATGCAAAATGTAGGTACTCTTCCCACTTGGATGGATTATCCATCACATACATCCTCAACATGTTTTCAATCACCTGATTAACTCTCTTGATTTGTTCATTTGTCTATGGGTGATATTCTAAATTGAAGTTCAAATTTGTGTCAAACCCCTTGAACAATCCCTTCCAAAAGTTTGAGGTAAACTTGGAATCTCAATCTAACACAATTTCCTTAGGAAATCCATGTAGCCTAACAACTTCTTTCACTTATATCTCAACAACGTTGGTTGCCTATGATTTTTCTTGACTGGAATAAAATGTGCAACCTTGATTACTTGTCCAACACCACCATTATTGAGTCGTGTTGCCTTACTGTCCTGGGAAACTTGGTGATGAAATCGATGGTGACTACTTCTCACTTCCACTCTGGAATTGGAAATGACTGTAGCAAACCTACAAGGTGTCCATGCTCAGCCTTCACCCTTTGGAATTCCATATATTTGGCTTTGTAACCATCCACATCCTTCTTCATGCTCGACCAAAAATATTAGTTATTTATATGTTGCAATGGTTTTATGATAACCCGGGTGTCCAACATATAAAAAAATATATGTCTCCTTTAATATCAAATTATTTAATTCATTCGAATTAGGAACATACACTCTGTTTTTTTGTAATAATAGTCCATCATCTCCCATCTCATAATCTTTGTACTTTGGTTGTAAATTACCTTACTGTATGCTTTCCTTGACTTGTAAGTAATGTTGGTATAAATTTATAGCTACCAAAATTCTTTCTTTTACATTAGACCTATACATACTTATGGCTATAACATGCATCTCGTGCATCCTCTTGTTGAGTGCATCAACCATTTTATTCTCCTTTCCTTTGATGTAATTGATATCAAAGTCATATTCACAAAATTCCAACCATATAATTTATCTAACATTCAATGTTAGTTACTCAAATAAATTCCTTAGATACTAAAGTTCATCCTCAATTCAAATTTTCTACCCATGATATGATGCCTCCACATTTTTAAGGCATTTGCTATGGCTTCTAACTCTAGGTCATGTGTGGCATAGTTCCTTTCATTTTCTTTCAACTTCCTTGACTCATAACATACCAAATGTCCATTTTGGGTAAAGACCCCTCCAATCCCTTCCTTGCATGAATCAATCCGCACTATGAAATCCTCCTCTTGATAAACAATATTTAATATTGGTGCACTTGTCAATAATTCCTTCAAATGCTGAAAGGTTTCTTCACACTTGGAGGTCCATTCCAAATTTATCCACTTCTTTTGCAAAGAAATGATGGGGTGTACAATTTTTGAGAATTCTCCAATAAAACTCCTATAATAACCTGCAAGTTCCATGAATGAACTGACCTCACTAACATTGTTTGGTCTAGGCCATCCTTTTATTGCCTCAATATTTTCTCGATCCATTGTTATGCCTGCCTTTGAAATGATATGCCCCAAGTAGTGGATCTAATTTTGGTAAAATGAACATTTTCTCAACTTGAAATACAATTGATGCTTCCTTAACACTTGTAGATCCATATTTAAGTGTTTCTCATGTTCTTCTTCTGACTTAGAATAGATAAGAATATCATCCAAGAAGACAATAACAAACTTATCCAAATAATATATGAAAATAACTCCATAAAACACATAAATACAACTAGTGCATTTGTCAATCTGAATGGCGCCACTACAAATTCATAATTCCCATATCTAGTTCTAAAATATGTCTAACTAGTGTCTTCATCTTTTATCCTCGCTTAATGGTACCCTAAACTCAAGTATATCTTGGAAAATACCTTTTCTCCTCTTAGTTGGTCAAAGAGATCATCAATTATGGGAAGAGGGTACTTGTTCTTTATTGTAGCTTTATTCAACTACCTAAAATCAATGCATAGCCTTAGTGTTTCGTCCTTCTTCTTTACAAATAGTACTAGTGCTCCCCAAGGTGAGAAACTTGGGTGTATGTACCCTTTCTTTAGAAATTCTTACAACTGCATTTGCAATTATTTCAATTATGGTGTGCTCATTTTGTAAGGATTTTTGGATGTTGGTGTAGCTCTAGGCATTATGTCAATAGCGAAGTCTATGTCTCTCTTGGGTGACAAACTTGATATCTCCCCAAGTACATTTACATACTCTTGTAACACTAAACAATATTCAATACTTGAGATTTTTCTCTTAGATGGATCTTACACATGGGCTACAAACAATTGATATCCTTTTTTAAAGTACCTCTGCAGCTGTAAGAATGAAATTTGCCTCATAGAAATAGATCTTGGGATCTCCTTCACTAAGCTTTGTTTTCCTTCTTCATTAAGACATATAAATGTCTTGTTATGACATTATAACATAGCATGATGATGTTCCAACCAATCCATTCCAATTAATATATCGTAATATCCCAATGATATGATATTTAGTTCTGTAACTATGTTTACTCCATTCAAGTCTATGGGACAACTCTTAACAATCTCATTAATTCTTCTTTTGGTTCTAGTGGATAGTTGTACCAACCATGAATTTTCAAGCTTATTCTTCTTCAATTCAAATCTGTCTACTATATTAGGGTCAATGTAACTATGAATTTCCCTTGAGTCAATTAAAATATTAATAAGTTGATTGGTAATCTTACCTTCTGCCTCAGTTATATGAAACGGATGATCTGCCTGTCAATTATCTAGGGTTGCATGTATCCTTGGAACACTTCTTTAGACATCTTCTACTATAATGGCTTCCCAAATATTGTGTACATTCCTCACTCCATCCACTCTATGAGGGTAGTCTATGTACCCATGCTCTCCTTTACAACCCCAACACTTGACTAACTAATTTTCTCTTTTCCCCAAAGATTCTTCCATCTTGGACTCACTTTGAGCTGGCTAACCTTACTGATAAGAATTATATTTTTTACTAAAGAATGGTGGTTTGAATCGTTTCATCCTTTGATCCACTTTATCACTCTTATTATATCTCCAAGACTTCAACACCACTTATCCTCCTTTGTTATACTCATATAGGTATTAATCCTTCCTAATGGCCTCCTCCAAAGTCTTAGGTTTATCAAATTGAATTATAACTTTGTAAAATGATGGTAGTCCACTCAAGAATCTATGCTTTTTTTTAATATACATAATAAATAATTAATAAATTTACATTAATAATAAAATAAAACACAATAATAATAATAATAATAACAACAACAAAATAATGATAATAATAATAATAAATGTGAAGTCAAGACTCTTCGTAAAGGGTCACCTTATGCTATATTTAAGCTGCCCCCCTTAGTGTAAACCATCCTTTAAATAATTAATCTCTCTCTCTCTCTCTCTCTCTCTCTCTCTCTCTCTCT